>JAMKQA010007250.1:0-72991 GCA_024699735.1 Posidonia australis
TCCCTTTGGTGTTTCCGAGTCTTGTCTCTCCTTCCGGATTCACCATTTTCGCCGTGACTGTATCGGACCTCCCAGTGTGTTCCCGCACACCGGAGTCAGGTTTTGGTGAACCGCGCCCTAGTGGTTCCACCGGCATGGTCACACATAGCTTTGTCTCTCTTGCATCATCCACATGACCACACTAATAGGCATTCGAGTGCCTACATAACCATGCATGCGAGCAAAAATTCTAAGAAAGACCGACTCGTCGAGCGTACAGGGGTGCCTGACACCTTCCCCGTACATAATAGAAGTCCTTACTCTTTCTCTTGTTCGCATTGATCCATATGTCGTATCCATTTGGCATGAGTCATCTTTCATTTTCACATTCGGTTTTGAATTTCGATTTCTCGATACGGTTTTCCTTGTCTTTCCATTTTAAAATAGACTAGGTGGTGACTCCATGTTTTATCTTTACATTACTTTTTCCCGGTGTTTTCGAGCCATCTTTTTGTCCTCGGATTCGCAGGATTCGCCATGGCCTTACTGGTCTCTATGCGGTCCTGATCACATCGGAGCACAGTTCCCTCCGCCGACATGGTCATTGGAACTGGCGATTTCATTGGGGATACAAGACTCTGGCTTTCGTTTTGGTTTTTCCTTGCTTGCATTGTTTCTCTCGTCGTAGAGAATCTGGTGGGCATGTGGGCTTTGAGGTCTATGTGAAGCCCATTGTTATTGTATGCATTCTCATCCTTAATGGCATAGTTGGAGTTTGGCAGGAAAGTAGTGCTGAAAAGGCTCTTGAAGCCCTCAAGGAGATGTAGTGCGAGCATGCAAAAGTGCATAGAGATGGCTACTATATACCTGACTTGCCTGCACGTGAACTGGTTCCAGGTGACATTGTGGAATTAAGGGTTGGAGACAAGGTTCCCGCTGATATGAGAGTAGCAACATTGAAGACATCCATCTTGAGAGTTGAACAAAGCTCATTGACTGGAGAATGCATGCCTATGATGAAAGGCACAAGTCCTATTTTTATGGACAATTGTGAGCTACAGACCAAAGAGTGTATGGTATTTTCAGGAACAACTGTTGTGAACGGTAGCTGCATTTGCATTGTTACTAGCATAGGCATGCAAACAGAAATCGGTAATATCCAGACATAGATATATGAGGCTTCACTGGAGGAAAATGACACACCCTTGAAGAAGAAGCTAGATGAATTTGGTGGGAGGCTTACCACTGCTATTGGATTCACTTGTCTTTTAGTTCGGGCTATCAACTATAAAAATTTTCTAACATGGGATACAACTGATTCTTCTCTGCTAAACTTCCAGTTTTCTTTTGAAAAGTGCACATATTATTTCAAGATAGCTATTACTCTAGCTGTGGCAGCTATTCCTGAAGGTCTTCCCACTGTGATCACTACTTGTTTGGTGAAACGTGATTTTTGACTTGCTTGCCTCTCCCCTTGGTTTAATATAAAATTTTGCAAGTAAAATCAATGTGTAAGGATAACTAGAGATGATAATGCACTTTCTCCCTTCATGGTTAATAAAATGGGCAAGTAAAAATCACCAAGCATATTTGCATGATTGAATCATATAGGCGCATGCATCTTCTCTCCTCTATGTCTACCTACAGTTTGCGAAGGCCAGTCCTGGTTTTCTTGTCCTATTGCTTTGATGTAGGATTTGATACCGGGCTGTCCCCCTTGTCTGGGGCTGTGTCGATGTTAGTAGAGGGTATAACCCATGCTTTGGCAAGGTCAAGGCTCCCAATGCACTACCGTTCCATAGCTTTAGCATGGGATGGATCCCTACTTTCTGCCTTGAGTCGGAGATCCTTTCAACCCAAGAGCATCTGGAGTAGACAACGTCCAAGACACACGTAGATGGTGAGAGAGCGCATGTTAGTTGCATCCATGTGCATATGTGCCATTCATACCACTTAACAAACATGGCATTGCTTATCCTCAGGTTTTGACACCTGCCCTGGTCTTTTCTCCATCACAGGTTCACACGCGAGTCCTTTGACCAGAGCTCAAGCGCCCCCTCTCAGTTCCCTTGTTGTGTGACACCTGTTCTCGACCTCCCTTCCAAGCTATTTGTCGCCTCCGATGATAGCTCGTCGTAGGATTCGCTCGTCCTTTAGCTACCGTAGCCCTATTTGCACTCGCTCATGTTCTGTCATGGCCCAGCGTGTTAGCGAGGCTCTTTCCACTATCACCTCTGAGGAGATCGCCACTTCGGCCCCCTCATCTCTTTTTCTAACTTCTGTTGTTGTCTCTTCGCCCCATGTCGGCCTTGTTCAAGTCCATGGAGCATCTTACCCTCCCTCTTGTGTCGGGATACTAGCAGACCTTGTCCGGTCACTGAGTCCATTGTAGTGATCGTCACTCGAGCTCCGGAGCTGTCTGTGTCGCTCCCTCTACAGGGCTCGTCCCCTTTGACCACCCAGTCTACTATAGCAGCCTCTTTGGTAGCAACCACCCCTTTTGGATAGTCTGCTTCTCCTTGTCCTCTATTGTGTTGGCTCCATTGGTGATTCAATCCCTTAGTACCACTACTGACGAGAACTCGACCGTGCAAGCCCAGTAGTTCTTGGCTCTTGCCTAGAAGCTACAGGGCATGGAACTCTCCCTGGACTCCTTACTACTTCGAGCTTCCCATCCCCCTAAGGTTTCGCCGCACTAGGCTTTGGTGCTCCACTCTGCACCCGTAGCACCACCACCCAAGTCGTTGCCCCAACTCCTCGCTAATCAGGCAATGGGGGTGTCGACCCAGCATCATTCACCATCATCTCACTCTTCACAGCATACATTTCCAGCACCTGGTGGCCAGCCCCTCGGCTTGGCAGGGCGTAGCACTCTCCGATCCCACTGCCTGGACTCGCACCAGGACAGCAACTGCCGCTCGTAAACCACGCACCACTCACATCACAACATACTGCCTACCCTCCATCCTTGCATCAAACACAGGTACCCCCATACATGCCACAATACACCACGCACTCGCACGGGTATGCCGGCCATCATGTCAAGACACCTGGTGGTATGATAGTAGATACGGAGGAGCACTTTGGTGCGACCCAGACGGCATGCACGGCACCTTCCCAAGCTGCACCATTCTTGTCAACAACAATCCCAGATGCCTTTCTCACCAGAATGGGCGATTTGGAAAGAGTACTTCGACAAGTGTAGGGTAGGGACCACTAGTCTTTTTAGTTCCGGGACCTCTACTATTTCCCAGAGGCTACTCTCCCACCGAATTTCCAAGTCCCAGATTTTGAGAAATACAACGGAAAAGGTTGCCCAATCTCCCATTTGAGGGCATACTGTGGAGACCTCGCTTAGCATTAGGCTGATGATAGGTTGTTGATCCACTTGTTCTAGAAGAATCTCTCTGGTCCTGCCTTGAAGTGGTTCACTTCTTTTGACATGGAAACCATTCGGACTTGGAACGACCTAGCTCAGGCATTCCTGGAATAGTATTCCTTCAACTTGGACCTAGTCCCCAAGAGGGAGGACTTGGCTGCCACGAAGCAGAAGCCTCACGAGCCATTTGGAGAGTACGTCATGCACTGGCGTGCCTTCTTCTCACAGGTCAAAGATAGACCCTCTGACGAGGAGTCTATCGAGATGATCATCCGTGGGGCACAGCCAGCCACAGGGGCTCTACATAGTATTCAACCTATCACCACTTTCTCATCTCTGATTAAAGCTGGCACCCATGTGGAAAGCTCGCTACGAAGTGGCAGTTTTCCCACACTCACCGCGTTCACCAAGAAGGCAACCATCCCCAGCCACAACACCAGCAATAACAACAACAACAACGGCTCCAGCTCCAGCTATTCGAAAAGGAGGGACCCCCCGAATAGCACTGTTGCATACGTAGGGTCCCCTGCTGTGCCTGTGAACACGGTGGGCTTGTTGGCTCAAAATCATGTAGTTTATGCACCAACACGTAGGACACCTCACACACCCCACATCACTACCACCATTGAGCCAGTGTATCCCGTAGCACCAGCGAGGCAAGGACAGCACCCCCCACAAGGGAGGCCCCGACGATTCGACCAGGAGTTCATCCCACTAGTTGAGCCATTGAGCGCCATTCTTCCCAAGGTGCAGTCGCTCCTCAGATACCCGGACGTTCGCCCACCATCGAATCCATTGTCGATATGGTATAAAGCTAATTTGTACTATAGTTACCATTAGGCCCCTGGGCACTCGATGGACAGTTGTTTTACTCTTCGAAATGCCATATAGGACCTCATTGACCGCAAGGTCATTATCATTAACACCCAGAATGCAGGGTCTACACCCGCCCAAGCCCAAGCACAAGCACAAGTACAAGCACCAGCACCACACAAGCACAACCACACCCTAGCATAGTCAATCAGCCTCTCCCTCAGAGCACAAATCCGGGAGCGCCTGGGACCTCAGGGGTTCACTGTCTCTTTCCTACCCGGTCCAACACTTCCCTGCTGAACCCCTTTGATCTTATCCACCATGTCTTTGAACCGTTTCCCTCTCAACTGCATCAGTCCTTTCTCTCCGATTCAAGACCCATCGTCGGCATGATTCACCTGGCCACCAGGACAGAGCGTGCGGTCGCACCACCTACCATGCAATCGTCCCCAGCTACACCCATCTGCCTTGAAGTCAGACCTCAGCCAACTCTTACCCAACCCATCCAATTAGCTACCTACCCCACCACACCTTCCACCAGCCAACCAGTGGCCCAGCTAGAGTTGGCGGCTTGTGCACCCCTGGTCATTAATTTGACTAGGGATACCCACCAAGTTCCGTATGACTATGCCACAGAAATGTGCGCAGAAATCATGTGGTCCGTACGGGTGTACAAGCCCCCAGCTCCGGTCCCCAAGGTAGGTCAGCCAGCACCACCTCCATCGCAGCAAACAAGTCAACCCCATAAACCTGTCGTCAAGGAAGTAACCCCCAAGTCCATCACAAACACTGCCAACAAATCCCCAAATGACGTCACCTCCTAGCTTAAGAAGGTCAAAGCCGACATATCCATCTACGACCTCATTCATACCTTGACTGAACATCGGGAGGCCTTCCTCAGGGTATTCCAGGCAACCCATGTATCCCCCACCATTGAGCTCACAACCCTAAAGAACATGGTAAGCGCGATCGCAACGCCATAAGTTATCTCATTCTCATCTCAGGAGTTGGCTCCAACAGGTACCAACCACAACCAATCGCAATTCATCATCGTGTAGTTTGACACTGGTTGATAACGCTGTGGGTCTAAATATCTGCCCCTTGCGTACCGCATGAATGATCGGATTCAAGTTCGAGGATATCACACCAGCCATCAAAGGAATGACGTCTTTTGACAACACGCACCACGATGCATTGGGAGTTTTGGTCATCCCTCTAACTGTCGGTCCAGTTTAGTTCGATGTCAAGTTCTATGTTGTTGACCATGAGCCCGCCTTCAATCTTCAACTTGGACACCCTTGGCTGCACAAGCATCAGGTCATCCTGTCAACCTTGCACTGTATGATCAAGTTCTGCTATGGCAACGACATTGTCGTTGTCATGGCGGAGAACTTTGGGAAAGACGAGGTTGGCGCAGTCTCTCTTGTTGATCTTCAGACTGTCCATTTTGATCCCAACACGTCGGATGTACTCTATCGTGTTAATTGTTTCGAACAGGTCAATTTTGTTCCAGAACTCCAATGCGTTAGCTTCTTGTCGGTTCATAGCTACCCTCAGTTGATGGTTGACAACCTCTATCACCGATGGGGGTACGAAAGGGAGCACCACTTGGGCGATATGGTCAAGGGATCACGGAACTCGTCGAGGCAGAGGAACATAGAGATCGTGAAGGACTTGGATACCGGGGACCACATGAAAGTGCGTGCAAGCACCGAAGGTTGCTTGTCCCTCGAGATATGACTAACTTCGTTAGTGCAAGTGTGATGGACCCGAACAGGAACCCATCCCTAGTCATTGCAGTGCAACAATGGTAGGGTCTAGCAGAAGATGTCAAATGGGTTTATGTAGAGGATTACTACACGGACGAAGACTCCTTGAGCGTAGTTGAGCCAAGTCCCATAGACAGAACAGAGCAGTAGCAGGCAGCAGTCTCGGTATCATCAGCAGCAATTACCTCGCCCGACCCAGCAATCAGGTTAGCACTGTCAGTCACAGTAGCAGCATCACAGTCAGTCACAGCAGCAACATCACAGCCACAATCAATCACAGCAGCAGCATCACAGCCATAGTTAGTCGCAGTCGCAGCACCAGCACCATAGTTTCAGTTAGTCACAGTAGCAGCACAACCAGTAGTGTTACCAGAGATGGCAGCAGTGTAGATGTAGCAGTTCAGCAGTAGCAACATCACAGCCTTTCCTGTTCCCAGATCTTTGGTATAATCGGAGTCTTGCACCTACTATGTCGACTTCGCCTCGGACGTGGAGGAGGGTACGGCCATTGAGACCCACGTAAATGTAGTGTTGAATGACATGGAAGTACTATTCTAGGAACAATAGACGGTCTTGGCAGAGGATGTAGACGAAGAAAGAAAAAATAGGAAAGGAAAAGCAATAGCACCAGAACCAGAACTCGCCCTACCCTAGACCCACTGGGGTCCTCCAACAATCATGGTTGTGGAGGAAGGCAAGATAGTCAAGACTAGACCAGAGGAGTTGATCTCCGAGCAGCCGGGAGGCGAGTCAAGGTAGTACTTGCAACATAAGCCTTGCCTTGAGACAGGCGAGGGTTAAAAAAAAGGACCTTGAGGTAGGCACCTCAGAGAGCCTATAGGGCAGCCCCTGGAGCAGTCATCAGCAAGATGACCATTGGGAGAAGATTATTGTAAATAGTACAGAAAATATAAAAAAATCGAAAAAAAATACAAAAACCAAAACATATTAGAACTACTGTAGTAGAGGGAGAAGAATAGGCTAGCACTTCAGCAGAGCAGAAGGCATAGGATCGGAATCCACGCAGTGCAGCTACAATAATACCAGAGTCAGCGTGACCCTCCTCAAGCACAGACGAGGATGAGAGTTGGAACAGATCCTCTCCTTTGATATCACTGACTCCACATTCTAGGAGGAGGTATTGTTAGAGTTGAGAGCATATGAGGAGGAGGATGATACCGATGTCGATGATCCAGAGGATGTGCTGGAATTCCACCCTCACGACAACAATCCAGAAGGTCCAAATTTGCACGTCGAAGAGGAAACGGAGGTAGTGAATATCGACGTGTCGGGCGATGTTAAGGAGGTCCACATCAATGCCAGATTGTCTCCACAGGCAAAGGCAGACTTTATCACATTTTTGAAAGAGTATCGTGATGTCTTTGCCTGGAGTTATGATGATATCGTCGGACTGGATGTGGAGGTAGTAGTGCACACCCTGCCGCTGAAGTCTGATGCCAAGCCAGTCAAGCAGAAACTTAGAAGGTGGCAGCTGCAGTGGCTTCTCAAACTGAAAGAGGAAATCATGAAGCAATATCAAGTCTAGTTTCTTAAAGTCGTCCTTTACCTAGAATGATTAGCCAACGTGGTTCTAGTGCTGAAAAAGGACGAATGGGTTCGCATGTGTATTGATTACAGAGACCTTAACAAAGTGAGCTCAAAAGATGATTGCCCACTACCTCACATCGATGTACTAGTGAACAACACCACAGGGCACAAGATGTTATCATTCATGGACGACTTCTCAGGTGACAACTAGATCAGAATGGTGGAAGAGGATATGGAGAAGACATCATTCATCACCCCTTGGGGGGTCTTCTACTATAGAGTGATGTCGTTCGGACTCAAGAACGCCGACGCTACGTACCAAAGGGCAATGACAACACTCTTCCACGACCTCATGCACTAGGACATTGAGGTGTACGTAGAAGACATGATCGCCAAATCCAAGGAGTCTGAGGACTATCACGCCTGCTTGAGAAAGCTATTTGAGCACCAACGGAAATATAAGCTCTGCCTGAATTCCAGCAAATGTGTGTTTGGCGTGACATCTGGAAAGCTCCTAGGGTATATAGTTAGCCAGATGGTGATCGAGGTCGACCCTAACAAAGCCAGAGTCATCATTGACATGCCCTCTCCGACCACGAAAAAGGTGGTCCGAGGCTTGCTGGGGCGTCTACAGTACATTAGCCGTTTCATCGCCTAGCTCACTCCCAAATGTGAGCCGATCTTTAAGCTCCTCAGGAAGAATGATCAAATCACTTGGAGCATGGAATGCCAGGCCGCCATCGACAAGATCAAGTAGTTGCTAGCCAGGCTGCCAATCCTAGTCCCCCCGACGCCAAGGCGGCCTCTCCTCCTCTATTTATCAGTTACACAACACTCCATGGGCACAATATTGGGTTAGCACGACGAAACTGGTCGTAAAGAAAGGGCAGTATACTACCTGAGCAACAAGTTCAATGACTGCGAGGGTAGGTATACCACCATTGAGAAGGTCCACTTATCCCTTGTCTGGGCCACCCAATGCCTGCGGCACTACATGATGGCGTATCTAGTCTTACTGTTGTGTCACCATGACCCACTAAAGTACCTATTCCAAAAGCTGGCACTAGTGGGCAGATGTGTCAAGTGGCAAGTTTTGTTATCCCAATATGACATCACCTTCGTGATGTAAAAATCAGTGAAGGGGCAAGCCTTAGCAGATCACTTGGCTGACTTACCTTTGTTAGAGTATAAGCCCTTACAGACCCAATTTCTCGACGAAGACATATTTTTCGTCATGGATGATTCAGGACTTGAGGAATCAAAAGACCAAAAGCAGTGGCGTCTCTACTTCGACGGGGTAGTGAACAAGAAAGGCTAGGGCATAGGGATAGTGCTGGCAACACCACAAGGACAACTCATCCCGTTTTCCAAGAAGTTGTCATTCTAGTGCACCAACAATGATGCAGAATATGAAGCATGCATCGTTGGCCTACAGGTTGCATTAGAGCATAGTGTACGGAAGCTGCGGGTCCATGGTGACGCCTTGCTGATCATATCCCAGGTGAATGGGAGTTGGAAGACAAAAGACCTAAAGTTAGTGCCATAGCACTCATAACTTCTGAAGCTTATGTTTGAGGATATTTCCTTCTCCTTCATGAATAGAGCCAAGAACGCATATGCAGATGCATTGGCAACTCTGGCATCGTGGCTGTCCATACCGAATGACCACGTGGTGGATGTATCGGTCACCCAAGTGGATTATCCTGTGTATTGCATGAATGTAGAAGAAGCTGATCCACTCTAAGGACTTCCCTGGTACAACGACATCAAGAATTTCCTACAGACTGGGAGCCTCTCGCCTAACACTTCTGCTACAGATAGGAAGACCATGCAGTGGCTTGCATTGAAGTACGTGTTTGGGGGTGGCCATTTGTATAGAAGACCCTACAACTAGATGTTGTTGAGGTGCATGGACAGAAAGGAGGCTGATACCCTAATGCTACAGATACATGTCGGAGTATGTGGTCCACACATGAATGGGATTTTGTTGGCCAAGAAAATCTTGTTACAAGGCTATTACTGGTCGAACATGGAAGCAGATTGCTGTCAGTTTGTTCGAAGGTGTCACAACTGCTAAATCCATGGGAATCTGATCCACACTCCCCCTCATCAGCTGCATAATATGTCCTCTCCATGGCCCTTCTCAACATGGGGAATTGATGTCATTAGGGCCATTTATCTCGTAGCTTCTAACGGGCACCGCTTCGTCATAGTGGCGATTAACTACTTCACCAAATGGGTGGAAGCGGCTTCCTACAAGGTAGTCATCGTCGTGGCTACAGAGAAGTTTATCTGGAACAACATTGTAGCCTGATACGAGGTCCCTCACGCCCTCATCTCCGATAATGGGAAGAATTTCGTAGCCAGGAGGGTGGAGGATTTCTTGCAAAACCTCCACATCAAGCATCACTGATCCTCCCCGTATCGCTTGTAGATGAATAGCGTTGTGGAGTCCGCTAACAAGAACCTCACGAAGATCTTAAAGAAGATGGCAGAGACTCATTAGGATTGGCATGCTCAGCTCCCTTACGCATTATGGGCCTACAGGACATCCATCCGAACTTCTACAGGGGCAACCCCATACTCACTGGTCTATGGCATGGAGGCAGTTCTCCCTAATGAAGTAGAGATTCCGTCACTTAGAATCCCAAGGGAAGTAGAACTAGAGGACGCATAATGGGTTGAAGACCGGTGCGTACAGCTGAACCTAATAGATGAGCGTAGATTGTAGGCCTTGCATCATGCCCAGTGCTATCAAAAGCGCATGGCCAGGTCTTATCAGAAGAAGGTCTGACCTAGAAGCCTAATGTCGAGAGAATTGGTGCTGTAGGCAGTTCATCTACCCGACGCTTATGGAAAGTTCCGACCTAACTGGCGAGGTCCCTTTATCGTCAAGCAAATCTTCTCAAGAAAAGTTGTAATCTTGAAGGACATGGATCACATTGAGCAGTCTGAGCCGATCAACACATGCTACCTGAAGAAATATTATCAGTAATTTGGTCCTGGCGCACTTGGCAAAGTCCTCTCCCCTGCATCCAATTGCCCTGCATCATTGTATTCTACATTCCATAGTTGTAATCCGCATCCCCGCATCCGCTCATTTTGTTCCATTACATTCACGTCGCGTTATCACGCATCCCTACATTCATACTACATATGCACTCGTCATCCATATATTTTCTTTTTCTTATATAGGCATCCATACACATACACTATCCCCATATTTTAGCTCGATGATGAAAATCGGAAAGCTTAGCCTACCTTAGAAGGGTTCCCACCTCCCAAGGGGATCTATTTGGATCATTTAGCAAGTGAGGAAGCCACCTCCCCTCGAGAACAGGACGAAGCTTTCAAACTCTTTAAGGACCCACACCTCCAAGAGGGAGATATAATGCTAGGGTGTGAGTGGGAGTGAGCAACAAAAATCATAATACACAAGGGGCACAAAAGAAATGAGAAGACAGAAGTCAGCCCTAGAGAGAGGTGTATGGGCCAACTCTACCCCTATTGTACCTCGAGGAGGAGTCAGAGCATGCACCTGAGCTACCCTCGCCTTCGAAGGACTAGCCCTCCTTCTTAGTAAAAGCCTCCCACCTTGGCATCCATTACCCCCAATAGGAGTGGAGTGAACCCACACACCTATGAGGGAATAAAAGAAAAGTTGATAATATAAAAAGCAGGTGTGGGACCCAGAGAGTTTGATGTGGAGTCCTAGCCTCATCACCAATTAAACGCTTACCACTCAATTATCCATCATCCAAGTATCCACTATCCTAACATAATCACCCCGTTACCCATAGTGCCCCCCACCAGCTAGGGATCCAGATAGAGTCCGTCAGGTAGCGAGATTCCCTATTTCCGTTCAGGTAGGCACCAAAGCTTTTCTAATGTTGAGTGTCCAATATAACTAATTAAGTACAATCCATGCATCTACATCTACATTACTTTCCCCATCATCGCTGTCACAGGACAGGACTTTGCCTAGTCGCTAGCCAGGGGCATGTCAGCTGCCCTCATGGTCGACATCAGCAGATCACCTCCAGCTAGGAGCATGTCAACTACCTTCATAGTTGACTCCAGTGGTTCGTCACCAACTAGGGGCATGTCAGCTGCCTTCATGGTTGACTTCAGCAGAGCATCTATAGCTAGGGGCATGTCAGTTGCCCTTGTGGCCGCCTCCAATCAGTCACATCCCAGCCAAGGACACACCGACAATCTCTAATCAAGCTCCGCTAGGCGAACGCCCACAGCCAGGGGCATGTCAGTTGCATTTTGGCAAATGGACGTTTGGTTGGGTGTTTCAGGCTGAGAGATCAATGCAAGTCAGTAGAAGGGATGGATAGAGGCAGACCATTGAGTCTAGAAGCACTCCAAGCTAGACTCCGGGGACTAGGGAACTTCAACATTTACCCCCACATTTGGGAGCCACAGAGTGGTAGTGCATGGGAGATGTGTGTTTTTACCAGGGACCAGGACCGACAGGTTTCAATAATGAATCCAATCTACATCCCTTCAAGGTGATGGAATCATCATGACCCACGACACCTAGGTGAAAGCCTGTCAACAGAAGTGCCTCCCACACTCCCAACTCAGAGGTCAATCCTAGCAAGTCACAATAATGTATCCAATCTACGCCTTCAAAAGGGTAGATGGTTTGGCCAGTCCTAATGCTATGATAGAGTCACTTAAAGAAGCCAGTTGCAAAAAGCAATAAATGGGCACACAATGAGAAATCATAGATTCTTCATTCAAATTCAAGTTCAAGGGTACAATCGTTGAGAGAAATGACAGAAATACACCACATATGCCTGGATCAATTATTCCCTCCAGGCTGAGGCCTTTTTAAGCTAATAACATTGTGAAATAGAAGAGCACTCGGAGCCATTTCATTGATTGGCCAGTCTGCCTGTGTATGCATCCTATATGCCTCAAAATTGCCCATGCCTCTCACCAGAGTCAGATCACTAGAGCTAACACCAATCTGCAGCAGACGAGCCAGTTCAACAGTCATGATGGTAGAATTCTGAGGATACAGTCGGAAGATGCTGGGCATCAGAGATTGTTCAATTACGTCCTGGTGAAAACCAAACTGACACAGGACATGAATAGGATGATACTCCACTCCTCTAGTCAGGCCAGGAAGGACAACCACCCTCATGTCAGTGCGATTATAGAACACTGTGAAAAGCTTCGCGGCTGATGGGACGATCTGCCAAGCTATCTGATCTTCAGACAGTCCCTCCAATTTCTCATAGAACTCTCGCACACCAGAAATGCTCCGGGCATGCCCGCTCTGGCAGTAAGCTTCGAATGTCGGCTTTTGAGGACACAGGACCTCGACTCCCATGTGAGCTGCCAGCCATACCTGTCAAAGCATTAAGTCAGTAAATAGTGATGCGCCAATCTCAAAAGAATTCAAGGCCACCTGCACTAATGCTCCATAGTTGTAGAAATGGCGGCACTGGTGAAGGGCACAGTCCAGGCCCCGATATGTCTCCATCAGAATCACAGGAGCCAGATCGATCAGTTTGCTCACCATCGCCAAAGCGATCTCAGCCACCCCGATCGCTACTGTCATCCGGCCATGGCTGAATACAAGTTTCCTAAGAAAACAGAGGATGAAGCTGCACAGCCATAGATCCTCGCCCAGTACAGAGTGCCTCATGATCACTTCGTCAAAATAATCTAGACGGAGCATGGGCTCGGAGCCGTCTACACAGATTAATTGCCTCTCACAATCTACAGTGCTCAAACCAGTTAACTGGGAGAGGACGGATGCATACCCGTCCCGAAGCATGAAGACCAGAGGCCCCAGTAGTTTTGATAGACCACAAATTCACCTGGTTTCTTCCAGGGTGATGGTCAATTCCTCACGACCAAATCGAAACACATGATAGGCTGGCTTCCAGAATCTGGCCACGATGCACAAGAGATATCGGCTCACCTCCACATCTCCAATCTTCAATAGTTGCCTAGAGATTCCCCAGCAGTGCAACTGCTCTCGGTCATCATCATAAGGCATGTTAATCCAGCACCTCAGTACGTCCAAGCACTGGGGCGGAGTAACCATCATCAAGAAATCCTAGAGAGTACACAAAAGCAACATAAGGAGCCTGTGATCTGCAACCCTACCCTTTTCCATTGATGCCTCACCATAGTGCCCAAAGAGAAGGACACCGGTAGTAGAAGAGGAGAGGAGTCTGACGGAGGGGCGATGGAACCACCCATGGCAGAATGGAGGGAAGATGCAAACGACTAGAGGAGAAAGAAGCGAACGGCAGGAGGAGCTCGAATTGGAAGGAAGTAAGGCAGATAGGTGCCCCAGTTTGCGCTAGAGCCCCCTTTTAAAAAGAAGAGGGAGTCCCGTGAAGGAGCAACAGCAATGGTGACTCGTGACAGTGTCAGAGGTCACGCACATTGTGGTCGTACAGAGGATATGCGCGTAATGAGCAGGGAATTTGGCCCTATAGTAAGGGCACGGAGAAGATGTGCATATCGCATGCGCGTAAAAGAAGAGGGAGTCCAGTGAAGGAGAAACAGCAATGGCGACATGTGACTGTGTTAGAGGTCACGTGCGTCGTGGTCGCGTGGAGGATATATGCGTAATGAGCAGGGAATTTGGCCCTGTAGTAAGGGCACGGAGAAGATGTGCGTATCGCGTGCGTAAAATGCAGGGCTCGTTAGCCAAACCACTACCATTCCTAAAGCTCGCCCAACTGGCGTAAAGAGTTGGAAGCCCGTGTCAACTACAGTTACAAGCACAAACAAGAAAATTCCAAGGCACATAGCAAAAACAGACAATTCAAGGGGGTCATTTAGCTGAAAGCAGATAGTTAAAGGAATTGTTCAAGTTTACAAAACCAAAGTTAACATCAAGTTACAACACTGGCAAGAATACAAATCTGGAATAGAAACTAATCCTAAGCTTCGTCGGCACTTTCATCTAGATCTCGCCCCTGGGAGGCACGGGCAGTGTGGTAATCGCCCTTGCACCGAAGCCATCGAGCGGTGAGGCTGCACGAGCACGAGAAGGATCAGAAGTAGAAGTGCCCGTCAAGTCCCCAATGGCAGAAGTATCCTCCTCAAGTTTCGAGTCGACTTCGTCGCCACTGCTTCCAAGGATGACATCCTCCAGCTGGTATCCTTGAAATAAGAAGGTTAGTTCATAAGGGGGACTGAGACCAAATAACAGACACAGAAAATGGAAAACACTCATCTCCCCATGAGCTTTCTGCCAGGCCTATTACACATGAGGACAATGTTGTCAATATAATCAAGTGTATATTGTCAAGAAATTAAAAGACAAGGAAAGTGTAACAAAATACCTTAGCTCGCCACATCCGAGCATAGAAGTCGCTCAACCTTCCCTCAAACCGTTGCAACAAAAGCAAACAGTTATGTCAGAATAGTCAAAATTGCAGAGCCCAACCATGCCACTAGGAAAACAAAACCTTACCTCGGCTCAATTCTCAGCGAACCACATGTCCCGTTGTTGTTCTCGAAGGACCTCCTCGAAGAGGAATGGCTTGCCAACACGTTTGTACCACTCCTGGTATTCATCATAACCAATATGACGCATGGCAAGGCTGTGGGAAGTTGCAGGCAAGGTTGGAATAGTGTGGGGCACTCTCCCTGTCGCGAGCTCCGACGAGACGCCCTGTCGACATGGGGGACAGTGTTGCAGCAGCGGAGGCAGTCCAACGGAGATCAGAGGACTTTCAAAGGGCCGTAGGGAGGCTTCCGGTGGCGATGGCCTAGACAGGGCACTGGCAGAATGCTCCACCCACTCAGTGAGATCAACAGTAGTGGCCTAGACAGGGCGCTGGCGGAACGCTCCACCCACTCAGTGGGATCGACAGCGGGAGCCTGAAGTTGCAGAGGGGCGACGGTGACGTTCTCCTTGCCACAGGAGGCTAGGGAAGCCTCTCCTGAGCGATGGAGCTCAAGGAGGAGATGGAGGGAAAGGAAGGAGAGGCCTCAGGGGCCTCTTTCCACTACAAGAGTCGCTGGCCTCACCGGAGCTGATCGACCCACCATCGGAAGGGACGACGAAGATGCACAGAGGGGCTAATCCCCGTGAAAACCTACCAAAAGACTCAGCAAGGTCCTACTGTACCATTGGAACACGATTCAAAAAGGAAGAGGAAGAATTACCTGAGGATGGATTGGTTGTCTTCTCGCATGCCAACAGTGGTGCTCCGGTCGATCGCTCTAGTTGTGGTGGTTCAGGGGATTCCAAGACTGAAAAAGGGCTGGAAGAGGTTCTCTGGAGTCAGACAATTGCTAGGGTTTCTCTCTAGGTTTCGTGGATGCTTCACAGTGGGCTGGAAGTGGTGCCCGTGGACTGCCGACGATGGGGTGTATTATACACCGACAGTGGCCTCCAAAGTCGTCGATCTTCCTCCCCGATGGCTGAGGACCACCTGATGCTCATGTGAGCTGGCAGGAGCTGTTGGGAATCGCTGGAGATCACAGGGAGGAAAACATACGATCTGGAGTTCTCGGGATTGCCATCGGAAAACTCAGGGGTCGTCGAAATTATTTTTGTGTCGTTCCTAATTGAAAAGTAAATGGGGTGTATTGGGCTTATTTTGGGCCTGTGTGAGTGGACTTTTGATTTTTTGGGTTTTTATTTTAGGTTTTTGGGTTTTGGTTTTAGGTTTGTAATTATTTGTTTCGGTGATTTTAGTTAAGTTTTTTGATTTTTTGATTTTGATTAATTGTTTTAAATTAGTATTATTTATAAATTTAATTAATTGATTTTAAATTAGGGTTTTTGGGGTTTAAATTACTTAAAGGTTTTTGGGGATTAAGGTTTTGAGTTTAATTAGTATTTTTGGATTTTAATTAGGATTTTTAATTTAGGGTTTTCGATTTTAATTAGGGTTTTGAGTTTAATTAAGTGATTAGGGTTTTTTGGATTTTAATTAGGGTTTCGAGTTTAATTGAGTGATTTAAATTAGGCTTTTTAGGATTAGGGCTTTGAGTTTAATTAAGTGATATAAATTAGGGTTTTTTGGATTAGGTGATAGTTTAGGATATCAGCCTAAGTGATAGTTTAGGATATCAGCCTAAGTGATAGCTTAGGATATTAGCCTAAATAATAGTTTAGGTTATCAGCCTAGGTGATAGTTTAGGTTATCAACCTAAGTGATAGTTTAGGTTATCAGCCTAAGTGACAGTTTAGCATATCAGCCTAAGTGATAGTTTAGGATATCAGCCTAAGTGATAGTATAGGTTATCAGCCTAGGTGATAGTTTAGGATATCAGCCTAAGTGATAGTTTAGGATATCAGCCTAAATGATAGTTTATGTTATCAGTCTAAGTATAATTTAGTTTATCAGCCTAAGTGATAGTTTAGGATATCAGCCTAAGTGATTGTTTAGGATATCAGCCTAAATAATAGTTTAGGTTATCAGCTTAGGTGATAATTTAGGTTATCAGCTTAAGTGATAGGTTAGGTTATCAGCCTAAGTGATAGTTTGGGATATCAGTCTTAGTGATAGTTTAGGATATCAGCCTAAGTGATAGTTTAGGTTATCAACCTAGGTGATAGTTTAAGTTATCAGCCTAGGTGATAGTTTAGGATATCAGTCTAAGTGATAGTTTAAAATATCAGCCTAAATGATAGTTTATATTATCAGCCTAAGTGTAATTTAGGTTATCAACCTAAGTGATAGTATAGGATATCAACCTAAGTGATAGTTTAGGATATCAGCCTAAATGATAGTTTAGGCTATCAGCCTAAGTGATAGTTTAGGATATCAGCCTAAGTGATAGTTTAGGTTATCAGCCTATGTGATAGTTTATTTTATCAACCTAGGTGATAGTTTAGGATATCAGCGTAAGTGACAATTTTGGCTAACAGCCTAGGTGATAGTTTAAGTTATCAGCCTAAGTAATAGTTTAGGATATCAGCGTAAGTGATAGTTTAGGATATTAGCCTATGTGATAGTTTAGGATATAAATCTAAATGATAGTTTAGGTTATCAGCCTAATTGATAGTTTAGGATATCAGCCTAAGTGATAGTTTTAGGTTATCAGCCAAGATGATTGTTTAACTTATCAGCCTAAATGATAGTTTAGGTTATCAGCCTAAGTGATAGTTTAGGATATCAGCCTAAATCATAGTTTAGGATATCAACCTAAGTGATAGTTAGGTTATTAGCCTAAGTGATAGTTTCAGTTATCAGCTTAGGTGACAGTTTAGGTTATCAGCCTAAGTGATAGTTTAGGTTATCAGCCAAAGTGATAGTTTAGGTTATCAGCCTAAGTGATTATTTAAGTTATCAGCCTAAGTGATAGTTTAGAATATCAGCCTAAGTGATAGTTTAGGATATCAGCCTAAGTGATAGTTTAGGATATCAACCTAAATGATAGTTTAGGTTATTAGCCTAAATGATAGTTTAGCATATCAGCCTAGGTGATAGTTTTAGGTTATTAACCTAGGTGATAGTTTAGGTTATCAGCCTAAGTGATAGTTTAGGATATCATCCTAAGTGATAGTTTAGGATATCAGCCAAAATGATACTTTATGTTATCAGCCTAAATGATAGTTTAGGATATCAGCTTAAATGATAATTTAGGTTATTAGCCTAAGTGATAGTTTAGGATATCAGCTTAAGTGATTGTTTATGATATCAGCCTAAGTGATAGTTTAGTTTATCAACCTAAGTGATAATTTAGGTTATCAGCCTAAGTGATAGTTTAGTTTTTCAGCCCAGGTGATAGTTTAGGTTATAAGCCTAAGTGATAGTTTACGATATCAGCCTAAGTCATAGTTTACGATATCAGCCTAAGTCATAGTTTACGATATTAGCCTAAGTCATAGTTTAGGATATCAGCATAAGTGATAGTTTAGGATATCAGCCTTAGTGATAGTTTAGGATATCAGCCTAAGTGATAGTTTAGGATATCAGCTAAGTGATAGTTTAGGAAATCAGCCTAAATGATAGTTTAGGTTATCAGCCTAAGTGACAGTTTAGGATATCAACCTAAGTGATAGTTTAGGTTATCAGCGTAAGTGATAGTTTAGGATATCAGCTTAAGTGATAGTTTAGGTTATCACCCTAAGTAATAGTTTAAGATATCAGTCTAGGTGATAGTTTA
The DNA here is from genome assembly GCA_024699735.1 of Posidonia australis. Lineage (NCBI taxonomy): Eukaryota > Viridiplantae > Streptophyta > Magnoliopsida > Alismatales > Posidoniaceae > Posidonia > Posidonia australis. The sequence goes on from JAMKQA010007250.1 coordinate 18,598, forward strand.
GGATATCTGCCTAAGTGATAGTTTAGGATATTTGCCTAAATGATTGTTTAGGTTATCAGCCTAAGTGATAGTTTAGGATATCAGCGTAAGAGGTAGTTTAAGATATCAGCCTAAGTGATAGTTTTAGGTTACCAGCCTAGGTGATAGTTTACGTTCTCAGCCTAAATGGTAGGTTAGGTTATCAGTTTAAATGATAGTTTAGGATATTAACCTAAGTGATAGTTTAGGATATCAGGTTAAGTGATAGTTTAGGTCATCAGCCTAGGTGATAGTTTAGGTTATCAGCCTAAGTAATAGTTTAGGATATCAATCTGAGTGATTGTTTAGGATATTAGCCTAAGTGATAGTTTAGGTTATTAGCCTAGGTGATAGTTTAGGTTATCAGCCTAAATGATAGTTTAGGATATCAACCTAAGTGATAGTTTAAGATATTAGTCTAAATGATAGTTTAGGTTATCAACCTAGGTGATTGTTTAGGATATCAGCCTAAGTGGTAGTTTAGGTTATCAGCCTAGTTTATAGTTTTAGGTTATCAGCCTAGGTGTTAGTTTAGGTTATCAGCCTAAGTGATAGTTTAGGATATCAGCCTAAGTGATTGTTTAAGATATCAGCCTAAGTGATAATTTAGGTTATCAGTCTAAGTGATAGTTTAGGATATCAGTTTAATTGATAGTTTAGGCTATCAGCCTAAGTGATTGTTAATTTATCAGCCTAAGTGATAGTTTAGGTTATCTGCCTAAATGATAGTTTAGGTTATCAGCCTAAGTGATAGTTTAAGTTATCAGCCTAAGGAAAGGGGATGATCGGGTATCAAACCTAAACCCTAAAGCTGGATAGCTAAGGGAGGAAAGCTCTGAACTCCGGGGTCACTATAATCACCTCCTCCCCATCTTCTTCACACTGTCATCCCTTTTATAGGTGAAATCACTAACGACTGTAACAACCCCCCAACACCCCTAACAGATTTCAACATCCTGTAGACACTCCGATTTCGCAGTCACTTGGCAGCAGGCTCCTCTAGAAGATGCTCTAGTTGCAACCACCACTCCTAAACCCTAACTCTACCAAAACCCTAAACCCTCAAGCCCACTTAAGCCCGCACAAACCCACTCAAACCTAATCAAAGCAAAAACGAATAGTTAAGAATCAAAACCAAATAAAATTCATTTAAAACATTTAAAACCCTAATTAATTAAGTAAAACCATAATTAAAACCTAAATCCACTTAAAATCCTAATTAATCAAGTGAAAACTCTAATTAAAGTCAAAATCAAATAACATCCACTTAAAATCCTAATTAATTAACTGAAAACCTTAATTAAGGTCAAAATTAAACAAAATCCACGTAAATCTACTTAAAATCCAAATTAATCAAGTGGAAACCTTAATTAAAGTCAAAATCAAATAAAATCCTTTTAAACCACTTTAATCCAATTAAATTCAAGGTAAAAAACCTAAATTAAACTCAAAACCCAAAAAAAACCCTAAAGTCACTTAATTAAGTTAAAAACCCTAATCTAAACCCAAAACTTTAATTAAAATCCAAAAAACCCCAATTAAACTAAAAACCCAGATTAAAATCTAAACACCCTAAATTAAACTCAAAATTCTGATTAAAACACAAAACCCTAATTAAACTAAAAAAACCCTTAATTAAAAGTCAAAAACCCTAATTTAAACTAAAAACTTTAATGAAAATCCTAAACCCTAAAAAAACCCCTAAAATAATTAAAATCCAAATTTGAAGCCAACTAATTAAACCTTAAATAACAAAATCAAAAGAATTTAATTAAAATCACAAAAAACCTAAGTTAAATAAAACTTTAAAATCCCTAAACCCTAAAACACAAAAACCTAAAAGAAAAACAATAATCCTTAAAAACTTAATCTAAAACCAAAAAATTAAAACCTAAATTAAAATCACAAAATCAAAATCATGAACCTAATTAAAAACCTAAAACCAAAAATCAAAACCTAAAACCAAAAACTCAAAACCCTAAAAACTCTAATTCAAAATCACTTAAGTAAACTCAAAACCCTAATTTAAATCCAAAGAATCTCTAATTTAAAATCAATTAATTAAACCTTAAAAATAACAAAATCAATTAAAAATCACAAAACCAAATTTAATCAAAACCCAATTAAAAACCTAAATCTAACACCCAAAACCCCTTAAAAATCCCTAAAAACGAAATAAAAGAAAACCCAAAAAACCAGACCCGTTAAGCCCAATACACTCATTACATTTTTTAATCAACAATTTAGGAGCTGGAAAAATAATTCTGGTGATGATCCACGACACCCAATTGACCCATCTTCCTCCTTCCCCACGAGCTGGCCAACTGCCAGCCACGATGCCACGACCCTCTCCGCGCCTTCCACCTCTCTTAAAAATGTAGGAAACCACTAGAACGAGAAGGAGGGAAAACCACAGAAACTGATCAAGGGAGAAGATCAGAGAGAACAACGGAGGAGCATCCTCGAAACCACAGAGCAAATCCAAAGCCAACCCAACAATTCCCCATAATCCAGAGCACCTCCAAACCTTTCTCGCAACCCTTTTGCAACCCTGAGCCACCAGAACCCTCGGACTTATGCCACCAGAGTCGCTGGACCAGAGGAGCGCCACCGATGGCCATGAGAGAAGAACAATAGCCCCTTAGCTAGGTAATCCTCCCCCTTCAGTTCATTTTTTTTTCTTCTCTTTTAGCTACATTAGGACTAGTCGAGCCTTCCAGGCGTGCTCTGCCAAAGTTGGCAGGCCCAGTCCGCTGTCGTCTCTACCTCTAGTGGTGGGTTCACCACAACCGACGAGGCCAAGGGTCTCCTGGGAAGGAAAAGGCCCCCTGGGGCCTCTCCTCCTCCTTCTTCCTCCTCCCTGAGCTTCCGTTGCTCAGAAGGAGTCCAGCTGGCCTTCAATGGCCGAGGGTACCTCACCGCTGCTCTGCGCGGATGATCGCCGCTGCGAAGCCACTGAAAGCCTCTGTATGCCCCCACCACTCATGACCACGCCAAGAAGCTCTACCGCCTCGCCACAGAGCTTCCCCCACTGCCTCGCCGCCATTCCAAAGCCCAGAGCACCGCCCCAGCCTCTACCATGGTCATCTCCGACGCAGGAGATGGGGGAAACGTTCCAAACCTCCTTGGTTCACGTCGACACCTCCAAAGGCCTCCTCGTGCCACCCCGATGCTCCTCCAACCTCCGCTCTAGCCTGACCATCGTCGGAGCATTGCTGCCACCTCATTGTCATCTCCCCTAGCGCCGATAGGCCACCTCGCAGGAGCCAGAAGTGGGGAGAGCGTCTCAGGCCACCCTAATCCAATCCACCGCACCAGAGAGCTCCGCCGCGCTGTCTCAAGCTACCCCGACCGTCGCCCGTCTTCCTTCGTCGCTGTACCATCGCCGAAGACCCGCCCAAGACCAAGCGCTGATGAATTTCGAAGAGGAGTTCTTTAGACTAAGTCCCGTAGTTTTAGGTTTTTTACTTTTAAGTCCTTGAATCCTTACATTTAAGTGCTAAGCTTTTATGTTTAGACCCCTAGAGATTTAAATAAGTTTTATTTCTTTTATTATTCCTGTAAATATTGCATGATTTGTCCAGTTTAATTTTAATTCCATTTTCAGTCCCATAAATGTTTGTTTCTTTACATTTAAACCCCTGCATTCATGTTTCTTTGCAATTAAGTCCTAGGAATTTATTCTTTGACCCCTGTATTCTTCTTTTGTTAAAATTACATTGTAAATATTACACATTTTATCCTATTTAATTTTTGATCCCATTTTCAGTTCGATTCATGCATGTTTTATCACACTTAAGTCGCTGAAGTCATGTTTCCTTTATAATTAAATTTTGAAATTTTGCATTTTGCCCTCAGAGTTCTTTGAAAGGAATTTTCTTTGTACAATTTGCAATCATGACCTTAAAGTCATCCATAATTACACTAATCATGTAAAAAACTTGATTTTTATCACATTTTGGTACTGAAATTTTGCAAGTCAACCCCTGAGCTCAATCCCTAATGTTTTCTGGACATAAACATTTATACCCAGACCCCTGAATGTTTTCTTAAATCAATAACCATAGTTTTTAATTATATCGTAAATCATATTTGGCATGTTTCACATTTATTGATCACATGTGCTTGTAAATCACCACTGGAATAGAGTTTTCATCAAAAAAACCATGTTTACAATATAAATGAATTTCTGATTTCACATTTTAGTCAGATTTGTACTTTATGTATGAATTTTGCACAGTAGACCCTAAATTTTCAAGAAGTTACCAAAAGTGCAATTTTCACACATGTCACACCACAGGGCCACATTTTCTTTAAGTCTTACATCCTAGCATCAAGATAAGACTTTTTGAGCACATTTTAACCATGATCTTCCCTTTTTTGTGAATTTTGCACATTAGGCCTTGAGTTTTCAGGAAATTATCTAAGTACAATTTTCACACATCCTAGTACCACATTTTCCTTTGATCCATCATCCACACACTAGGAAAGAAGTCTCTGAATGTATTTTAATCCAAATTTTCACCCTTCACTGTGAATTTTGCGTTTTGACCCTTCTACTTTTCCCTTATTGTGCTTACATCATTTTATTGTTTTTAAGGCCTTGTCCTCTACATGTTTTCATAAAAACAATCTTTTCCTGACATCTTGCATACATTTTGACATATCTTACACCATGCCTCGTCTCCATACATGTATTTATCACATCTGACCATTGAAATGACCAAATTACCCCTGTGTCATCAATTCATGCACATGTATGTTAGTTATTGCATCAAGTCATGCATTATCTCTGTCCAAATCATTCCCTAGTATCATTTACCCATTTATGTACATTTTCATACATTCTACAAAGTTTTCGTTGCATTTGCACATCAGTCCATCCTTATTGAATAAATCTACATCTCATGTGTTTTTTCCATAGATTTTCCCCTACCTGTTTTCGGATTCCTTCGTTAGATATTTGATTTGACTACCTTTATTCCATATTTTCGATTTTTTTTTTTTTTTTGGATTTCATTGCTCGAAGGCTCACATTAACTGACCAAAAGGCCCACATTGTCCCCATCACGGATTATTTTCCCTTTTTTATTTTCACGACCTTTTCTATGATTTTTATGACTTGAGTTGGCCCTGCTTTTGATCTTTTTGATGTCAGTATGGTTTTCCTGAACATTCTATTCAAAAATACCATCATTTTATGTGATTTCCTTCACATGTTGTTTGCCAGTTTTACATGGACTTCTTCGTAATTTTTCCATCTCAATTCTTGTGATGTTTTCCAAGATTCTAGTGATATGGGTCTATTGCATTTTTTTGATGCTTTTGATGTTGATGTGGTTTTCTAGAGCATTCTTTCCAAAAACACTGTCATTTTATGTGAATCTCTATACATGTCACAGTTTACCTATTTTGCGTGGACTTTCTTGCAGTTTTTCCCGTCTTGATTTCTGTGATGTTTTCTGTAATTCTGACGATTTGAGTTGGTCATATGTTTTATTCTCTTAAGGTCTGTATAATTTCCTGATCCTTTTTCACCAGAAACCTCATCATTTCATGTGATTTTCTTTGTCGTGTCGTATTTCGTGATTTCATCATTTCGTGTGGATTTCTTCGTAGTTTTCATGTACCATCTTGCACATCCATTTAGTCTTGTCTGAGCATTCATATTAGCATTATTAGAGCACAATCTTGGCATAGCAAACATTTGTTCAATCTCTAGCAAGCAGATTAAACTAGAAAGATCGAGTTTCTTGGGCATACGAGAGTGCCTAACACCTTCCCTAAACATAATAGGAATCCTTACTCATCCTCTGGTTAGTAGATATTTGTCCTTCACATTTGCATCCCATGTATTCACTCTTTGTGGTTTGTTTGTGGTTTTCCTCGTCTTTCCCTTAAAAGACTAGGTGACGACTCCATTTCTTTTTCGTTTTTATCCTGGCCTACACCTTTGCCATCTTGACATGACTGTGGCCTCCTTCCTCTAGTGCGACCCCACGCCGAATCCCTGGACCGGGCATGGTCACACATCCTAACCAATTGACCAACTTCCTAACAAACTAACGACTCTCCTAACAAACAAACAACCCCTAACAACCTCGCTGCCCTCCATGCACCTCCCTTGATGCTTGCCCGAACGCCAACAAAGGTGATCGACGGTCACCTGAGCTCATGATGAAGCAGCTGGTGGCACTGGTTCATGGTTCAGATCATGGGATGTCAAGCTTGGCTAGGCTACTACAGGGTGACATGGTGATAGGCTTACAAGAGGAGATGAGAATGGAGAGAAGAGGACAGGCTGTGGCTGGATCTTGGATTCTTCCTCTCTCTGCTCTTCCTCACGTTACACAGGTTGTATGTATTTAGATGATGGTTGTGGAAATGTTGGTGAGGTTATGAGGTGAGGGAACGATCAGAAGTGGGTGTTGTTAAGATTGATGATGGCTGGTTGAGGTGAGAAAAGCTGGAGGAGTGGTTGTTGGGTTGGAGGAAGAAGAAGAAATGGGTTGAGGTGTTGTGGGCTTTCGTGGGCCGAAGTAGTCCTAAAAAAGATTTGCATGTGTGGGCTTGGTAATTAGGTTTTAGGCTATTGGCTTGGTGGATTTGCATGGATTTAGATGAGTTTGAGATAAAACTAGGATTTAGATTTTGGTTTAGTGTATTGATTCTCCACCAGGGTTTTAGATTAAAACAAAGGTTTAGGCTAGTTTTGTGGATAAAATCCGGTTAAGATGTCTAGTAGACCTTGGTGAGAAATGGTTAGGTGTCTAGCAACCACAATTCCACTCCATAGAAGACTACCTACAATCCTAGAAAATTAGGGTGTCTATAGCAGCCAACCAAACCTGGGGGTAGATTAGATCACATGAAGTATTCTGTGGAATACAGGAAAGAGAGTATACACTAAAAATATGTGTACCTGTACCAAGGCCCCACAACCATAAAAGTGTCGTCAACGATGTAGTGAACAGGAGCTAGGTCAATCTTTCGACTTACAACAGTAAGGGCGGTCTCAGCTACCAAAATGCCCACAATCATTCTTCCATGCTAAAAATCAGCTCTTCCAGGAAGCGGATGACGAAGCCTTGAAGCCAGAGCTCATTGCCAAGAATTGCTCTCTTGTCGACAATTTCATCAAAGTGCTCTAGGTGGAGCATGAGAGATTGCCCATCTTTACAAATCAAGCATTGCCCACAAACGCCAGTGGACAAGCCAGTCAATTGGTACAAAATAGAGGCATAGCTATCCCGTCGAATGAATGTAGTGGGTTCTAGAAGTTTGGATAAGCTACATATTCGACGTACCATCTCTAGTGTTGTGGTCAGCTCCACTTGTCCGAAGCAGAAGACGTGAAAGGCTGGTTTTCAAAAACGAGCGATGGCACATAGCAAATATCAACTACAAGGAATTTGTGTGTGTAGCTACGAGACTTCGGACTATATGCACTAAGTTAAACCCATCGCATGCCTGCATCTGCAACTCAAAAACACGAGGAAAGTGTGAGTGACAAAAGTCATCCAGCACGCACTCCACGAAAACGGCGAAAAACAAAACTATGATTAATTTTCCTTTAAATTCATTTCGAAAATCATTTCATTAAAATTCCATAAACTAGGTCCACACCGACCAAAACAACGAACGGGGCCCTACCAGCCCAAAACTACAAGCAAGGCTCTCAATGGCCAAAACCACACAGAGTGAGTCGCGGAGCCCGACCTAAGGCAACCAACTCTAGCCTTAAGTAGCCACCAAAGTGCATTGCACTACCACGATGTGCCACCCTATGTAGGAGCCGCGTCGACCCACAATTCTCTTTACCTGGAGAACCCTCACAAAGCCAACCCCTCCCTAGGAAGGCAGTCTTGTCTCTCAAGACACTATCAGCTACGGCACACGTGTCCCACTCGTACTAGCCACCACAGGGTATGCCTCCTCACGGCGTCCTCCACACGGTACTCATGAGGGAGTGTCATACATCCACACTCGAGGACATCGGAGCCTCAGTGCTCACAATGACAGCAGGAGTATCATACTTCTCCGTCATGCCACAAGACACCTCAACTCGTCGACCACAACCTCAGCCTTGAGACGACAGTCAGGGAGTCTCATACCTCCAAGACTCGACGACCATCAGCCTTAAGTATCTTGGCTCATGACCTCAACTAGAGAGACGTGCTCGACCACCTGAGAATGTCGTCACATTCGTTGATCCCAACGACACAATCTCATAGTGTCTCGGTCTTCACATAAAAAACCAAGAAAACCATTTTCCAAAATAGGCCAATCATCTCTTTTGAAAATCATTTTCAAAACCATTTTATATCTTTGAAAACTCTTTCAAAACCTCGACAAAATGGCACATGAGGTGTCTCATGGGACCACCACTGATGACCCACAATCCTATCTCAAATGGACAAAACAAACCAATCCAAGATCCCATGTAAAATACATTTTATAAAAAATCACTAGGTCTTGATTCAACATGTCGAAAAACAGATTCGGTATGCCAAATTTTCCTAGTTCGGTCGAACAGAGATATTCGACAGACCAAATCGACCGAAAGACCAAAGCTGACAAAAAGATCGACATGCCGAAAAGATTCAGTATACCAAAATTTACTGATTCAGTATGTTGTTTCCATTTCGGTATGCTAAATTCTGCGATTCCAAAAAACGACACAAAACTCAAACCTTCGAAATTACCCAAAGTGGGACCTTCGATTGAACCTTCAAAACAAGCACCAAAAATCTCACATAAAACATAAGGTATAGACCCTCGAGTCTACTCTAAATCCCAACAAACAAAACTAAAATCCATTCATCATACAACAAGATATAAATTCACAAAGACAGAAGGATCAAAAGGACCCAAACCTCAACTACCGTCATAAAACGCCATAAATACCACAATAAATTCAAGGAACATAAATTTACCTAGATTTCCTACATTCCTATCATTTTCTACCTATTTCATGCTTTCTATACAGTAGTTGGAGGTGCATACCTACAACGAGCTCTCCAGCGATCCAACTTTGATCTCCGGCCAACTCTGGCGACTCCATGCGTCCTCGGCACTCCATGACCTCAGGGACACTTCACCGGAGCTCCACACGCCGCTGCACATCCCCGAGCACACCAAACAAGGGATAAACAGGGGAGGTGGGGAAAACAGGAGAGGAAGAGTGAATGGAGGGATGAAGTTAGTGGGGATGGGCGAGTAGAGGGAGAGGAAAATGAGAGGAGGAAAGAAGAGGGAGGTGACATGCTCAGGGAGGAGGCGATGAAGCAGGAGAATAGGAGGAGAGGTGCAGAGGAAAAAGGTCGACAGTCGCAACTTATAATTACGCGCTGAGAGTGATAGTTGCATGCATGCATACACAGTGCAACCGTCGACCTCCCGCATGAACTAACAACCCACAGCACCAATCACTCCCACCAACCAATCCATAAACACAAGACCCACACGGACCCACACTTGGGTCCACAAGTACAGTGCCACAATGCACAGTACCAACTACGCACAGGGAGACGCAAATAGAAGTCGACCCACGAGGCCCCAGTCCAAAATCACAAAACCACACAAACAGACCTCAGAACAGTAACACCTGTCTATGATTAAATTCATTAAAATGTAAATAATTACAAAATTAATTTACAAGTATTACAACCCCAATCATAAAAATCTAACCGGCTCAAGTCTGCTACATAGATCAGTCAATCCACATGCATACAATGACCGAAGGTGTCGTAAATCAACTCCAAAAGAAAATGACAAAGAACGTAGTCCACCTCAGCAATCCCGGGAGCTGGATTCGGCCAAAAGAGATGCCACTACCGCAACCGCTGCAAAGTGAAACTGAAGGAAGCCCTCTTGCCAGCAAGTGGGTCCCGCCCAAGTAGCGTCGTGACCTAGAAGAAACCCTAAGTCGTCTTCTCGATGATGGGCTCCATTCTGAAATGCAATCCAGTCAAAAATGCCCAGTGCTTTGGCAAGATTCCCAGCTCGCCAAAGGAGAAGTGGAAAGTATGCATCTCGTGCCTCCAATGCTCCGCCAAAGTCTAGAAAAACTGATAATGACAGTGCATTGTCGGAATCCGTAGAAAATGACCGAACGATGACTCGTGAAAGAAGAAATCACAAAGGAAGGTAGGAAGTCGACAGGATTGCTCGAACATGGGTAGCCAATGACATCGCATAATCTAGTTGGCGTCACCTCCCTATTAAATTAGAATCCATGGAAGGTTAGAATATCAAAAGAATTGATAAAAAAGAGTGTTGATCAAAACAAGTACAAAAGGAAACAATTACCTGGAAAGATGACTTCTCATTGATGTGATCAAGATCACAAAAATGACCCCAAAAGTTGCCAGACTTTTGCACGGAACAAGAAATAGTGTCGATTCAATTCACCCAAATATTAATGTTGCAAAGTAAATAATTGAAACAGTTATACCTCCTTAGGGATCTGAGGCTCAACAACGCTCTGTGAACCAAAAGTCCGGGACCACGAGCCAGTGGAACGAGGCCGTAGCTGGTGGCCCGAGACTACGAGGCTGAAACAGAAGGTCTCAAACTGGATGCCCCAAACTGTGAACCGTGGAAGAGTGACCTCAAGCCAGAGACTGACCGAGGTTGAGAGGCAGAAGCAGGTGACCCAGAAACGAAAGTCTGTGTCCAGAAACACGGAACAAGGCCGTGGGTAAGAGTCCGCGAGTCAGACACTCTTAAAGATCGAGAACCTGTAGCTGAGCTTTGTCCCACAGTCTGAGTATGTAGTCCTCCAACCAAACCCAGAGTAATAGTATGGGAGTTAAGAGGCACCCTGGACTGCTTGTGTGTCATCTCCACTACCCTTTGAACCAGACTGCAAATAAAAGTCATAATAGCCAAATAAATATGTAATGTTAACCAGAACAAAATAAAGCAGTCAAGGATAATAAAATTAAACAAAAATTGCAAGGGAAAGCAGGCACAGTGAAGCTACAAATGGTTTGTCAAAGATTATAGGCGTATCGCATACAAATTATAAAAAAGTTCCAAAGTTGATTTCTATTGCAAAATAATAAAAAAGAGTCAGAAAAGTATTGTAGGAAATCATTTCTACAAAGCTAAGCAAGTGTAGAGAGAACCAAATATAGCAGGTTATCTAGCAAGATGAAGAATTACATAATACAAGCATTGATGTCAAAGCAGCCATTCAGATTGTGAAGCACATTTGTGGATTCGAAAAGAAAATTCGACATACGAGAGTAATAAAACAGAGCATAGGCGTAAATAGGGATGAAAGTTCAAATTTACGTATGGTCCTGCAAAATAGCGTTCTGGTTGAAACAAATCGGAAATTAAGAACCAAAGTTCAAGGAATTCAAATTCAGGCCTAATCGGATCAAATCACTCAGGGAACAAGGAGACAAGCCATGATAGTATATTCAAGCAGGACATATTCAAAAATATGAATTGCAAAAGAAATTGGTCACAATAAGCATGGCATGCATTTAAATGGATTTGAGTTGCAAGTTTACTTCCTGATCAATTCAAGCAAGGTTTAATTTTCAAGATAAGGCAAGTATGTACTTGAACAGTATTGTTAAGCATCATGGTTTCTCGAACATGGTGATTTATCTTAACAAGCAGACTAAAAGGTCAACCCAAGTACTTGAACGTGGACGCACACCCAGTCTGATCACTCAGCCGCCGCGCCTCTGACCGACATGTCAACCAGCCACCTGCCGAGCTCTCACACCCGACGTCTCCAGCATTTTGTCGGTTTGGGTTGGTTATGCTCAACTGAATACAGCCAGTTGGCCACCGCAAGGTCTCCAGCTCCGGCGTGCCGCTGGCGCCTACCAGGACGTTTCTTCAGCGCCTCCGACATAGGTGAGTTGACAGGGCTATTATTTCCTCTTGACCCCCTGACCAATGCTGACTAGATCGCCGACGATGAAGGTCCAGATGGGTAGGGTCGTACAACGGAGCAAAACCGGGGTGTCGAACATGGAGGGAAAGGAAAAGCACAACACAGAGGGGAAAAAAAACAAAAATGGAAAGGTGGGAGAAGAGGACGTACCAGCTCCGCCAAGACTGCCATCACGTCGATGCAGGTGCTCTGGTGCTTCTCTCCACCCGTAAATGCCACTGCCTTCCGCCGTGCAGAAACACCGCCGCTCGCCGCTTCAAGCTCCGGAGCCTTAGCTGCCCAAAAGAGAGGAGGAAGAGGAGGTGCAATCGTCGAGTGGAAGAAGGATTAAGGTAGAGGACGGAGGAACGACGCAGAGTTTGACTTTATTTTCAATTGAAGTGAAAATTACAGACAGGCCCTCCTCCTTTCATGAAAACACACATCACAAAAATCATAAGAAAATGAGCTCTCTGGTTCATGAAAGCCTAGTTGTTGCAGCCCAAATAGTCAGTGGGTCCCAGCAGAGAAGAATCTCCAAAGTTTCAGGAAGAAATTCCCGCAAAATCAGTTTCAAAGGCTAAAATGTAATTTACCCAGTAAAATTGCAATGAAATGTACGTCAAAATAATATTATCACATGTGAAATTTGCCCATATGGCCTCATGAACTAAGAATTTGTCGGAGAAATCTAATAAATTGGTGAAATTACAACTTGATCCAAAACTTATGCACAAATTACATCCAAGTCCCTAACCTTTTCGAAATTACAGAGCAAAGATAAATATCTCACACCTCCTCTCACAATGATCCAAGGACATCCAGGTAAAGCTTGGAAGAATGTTCAAGTCCCTAAAGGTAGTCAACAGCATTAGCAAGGAAAATTGCAGTCTTTTTCCTACACTTCAGTAGATATTACACACATTGCCGGAAAAGTTTCAGAGCACGCCAAGAAGTTCTGAGTTTGTCTCCAACCTCAAGGAGTCATTCCTCAACATTGCATAGGGCAGCAAGTTATCCAAACATGTGAAGATCTTCATTGTAGGAAATTTGCACATAAACCCTTATACTTTTGAAAATTGTAATATAAACATTTAAACATTTTGTATTCTCTTGTCAGTATTGGCAAATAAACTTTTGTTTAGCTCTCGAGATTTCATTTCCCAAAGACATCTTTTCTTTGACTTTGTTCCAGATGGACGAAGTCCTTGTCTCCCTGGTTCACGTCCGAGAGGACAAAATTCTAGGACATTTATCCTTGTCTCCGTAGTTCTCGTCCGAGACGACGGAATTCAAAGACATTTATCTTCGTCTCCCTGATTCACGTCCGAGAGGATGGAATTCGAAGACACTTTTCCTTGTCTCCTTGGTTCTCGTCCGGGAGGACGGAATTCAAAGACATTTATCCACGTCTCCCTGGTTCTCGTCCAAGAAGATGGAATTCAAAGATACTTTTCCTTGTCTTCCTGGTTCTCGTCTGAGAGGACGGAATTCAAAGATGCTTTTCCCCGACTTCACTCCAGATGGACAAAGTCCTTTCCCTCTTGATTCTTGTTTCAGAAGAACAGAACCCAGAGGTACTTCGTTTGGGCTAATATCCCAAACTATCCGATTGACATTCGTCAAAATGTCTCATTTCGATTGGTATGTCCGAAACTTGCCATATTTCGATCGCTAAGTCTGAAACTTGCCACATTTCAGTCGGTAAGTCCAAAATTTGCTACATTTCGGTCGATAGGTTTGATATCCTATTATGCCCCTTTTCTCTTTTGGGCTAATATCCCAAACTATCTAATTGACATTCGTCAAAATGTTACATTTCGGTCGGTAAGTCCGAAACTTACCACATTTCGATTGGTAAGTCTGAAACATACCATATTTCGATCGATAAGTCCAAAACTTGTCACATTTCAGTCGATAGGTCTGATATCCTATCATATCCCTTTTCTCTTTTGGACTGATATCCCAAACTATCCAATTGACATTTGTCGAAATGTCTTATTTCGGTCGGTAAGTCTGAAACTTGACACATTTTAGTCGATTAGTTCAAAACTTGCCACATTTCGGTCGATAGGTCCAAAACATGCCATATCCCTCAATCGGTAAGTCTGATATCTTGTCACGCCCCTTTCGATTTCTATTCGGAATGGTTAGAATCAATGGTGCCCCTTTAGGTCATGTCTCGAATGGACTAGACTGACTAGACTGATCTCTTTCTTCGGGCTGGTACCCCAAACTACCTGAAGGACACTCGTCAAAATGTCTACCTTTTTAGTCGATAGGTCCGACATCCTATCATGCCCCTTTTCTCTTTTGGACTGATAATGCAAACTGTTCGGTTCATAAGTCTGATAACTTAGTATCTCTTGATTTTAACTTTCTACTAATCTCTTTGACTGATTGCTACTCTCGGTGTACTCTCCAAAAATGGTAATCATCTTAACATTTTTCGCTCACCCATAGACATAGGTGGGGTGTCCTATCAGCCCTGAACATAAGTCTCGGTTACCCTCGACCTCGCTCAAAGAGGGATATCTATAGACACCTCAGATTTTACAGGTAGATTTAAATGGATCCAAGGGAAAGGATGTGAGCTATGAAGTTGTTGGGCCCACTCTCTTTTTCCTAGAAACACCACAATAGAATTCAATATAACCATTGGTTGCCGATTGGTCCTTAAAATGATGGTCAATGGGCTCAAGGACTGCTTGACTTGCTTTCGTTGGACCAAGCGGTATTTCCAATCGGTTATATATGATGTGTCTTCCAGGCGTGTATTGCTAGTAGAAGTAAGTGATGAAAATAACTGACTATAGACACCTCGATTTTGAGGTGGCTCATAGATAAACTTTCTGGATGTTGCTTTGGATGTGACAAACTCAATCCCATCAACTAAACCAACCACAAACCTATAGCAGGCCCGCAACCCAATTAGAAATTCAGACAGGTAAGGGAGAGCACTAAGTTAGAGCACCAAGTTAGAGAACCAAAGTGGAGCACCTGATTGGAACACTGAGCAGGAGCACTACAGTGGCACACCTAGCTGGCGCACCTATCTGGCGCACCAAGTTGGCGCACAGCCACTTGTCAGGCTGCTGGCTGCTGGCCTTCCACCTCCCATGTCTGTAACCCTCACCAGCGAATATGCCATGAAATCTATGCCAGGCTCTTCGTTTACAAGGCTGCCTGCATTCCATAGGAGTTACCTTTGCAAAATCCTATATAAATACCCCTATATGCAGCCATTTGGAGGATCTAGAGCAAGCTATCTACTAATTCCAGCAACCCAATCTCGTCTTCTTGAGCATTCCCTTGCATTCTAAAGCATCTCCAACCTTTCCAAAGCAATAAGGATCATATTATCTTGGGTTTTTCTAAGAAGGAACACCTTGGACAATATAGGTTCCTCTCCTTTCATTTATTTTTAATCTCAGTTCTTGCACTGAATAAAACATGCCATGAACTTTATATATAATCTGATTTTTCCTTTTGTTTACATGAGAATTTCATAATGAGATAGCTGCTCCATGTATAAGATGCCCAACATGTTAAAATCTGTATGTGAAATCTGCATTCTAACACTTATGTGAATTTGTCTTTCTTCTCTGTTTCTTTACACAAAGAACCAAGATTCATGCACATACATGCTAGGGAATAAGTAGCAAATATAGCCTTTATGTATTCATCATTTTGCATATGGCTGTTAAGTTCATTCACTCATTTCCTATCTTTTAGAATCTCATGCAAGTATTTCAGCCCATAACCCATGATTTGTTATGATTTGGAACTAAATGGTAAAAGACTTTCATTCGATTGTGTCTCATCATGTTTCAGTTTTTTACAATCTGCATAGCTGATCTGATTAAAGAAAAATCACTGATCTCTGAAATCTGGACCAGATTCTGAGTCAGACTGCAGTCTAATTCAGGTTTTCTGGGAAGCACCATTCTGGCGCACCAAAGTGGCACACCAGAGTGGCGCACCTAACCAGAGCACCACTCTGGCGCACCATTCTGGTGCACCAGTCTGGTCAGAGAGCAAATCACCCTGTTTGCATCCCAATCTGCATGATTTCTCGGATGATTTTGACCCTGATTCTCTTGGTGCTGATTCTCTGATATTATATGTCTTTGCATGCATGTTTTTAGCTTAGGATGATATTGTTTTTTAAGTCGTTTTGCACTTTGTATACTCAACCCATAGCTGAAATCTGGTAGGCTGATTGCCCCATACTCCTATGTGGAGATTCCTAGGCATCAGCCCATGATCCAGGTAGTATGGCTGAATCTTGTTTGCTTTTATTTATCATGAATAGGGTGTCATCTTGTGTGAGGCTTGCACTCCTTGAGCACAAGGTCCATATATCTTCTCATGCTTGGATTTTCCTAGATATTCAAATTGCGTTTCTCGAGTTTACAAGGACTTTACATTGCATAACATTCTGGAACCCAGTATATTACATGACATTGCACTGCATGACTTTCTGGTGTTTTCCTTGGCACATCTTCCTGGCTCCACTAGAGCACCTAGGTGGCGCACCAGACTGGAGCACCAGTCTGGAGCACCAAACAAGCACATTAGCCTATTTTTTCAGTAGCACACAGTAGCTTTTCGCATAGTTTTTAGCGTGTTTTCTCGTTTTGATTTGCTTCTGGTTTTCTCTAGCTTTCTTCCTTGATATATCAGGAAGACTCCATTCTATTTTAAACCCTTTTTTATGCATGGTAGATCACATTTTGCATATAGTAAAGTAAGGATGAAAATCGCTCAAAATTCTTAGATCTTTGATCTTATTTATGCAATATCCTTGCACCGATGCTTGACCCACTATACGAGCGATCCTTCTCAGTATTAGGACACACCTCACATCCCATACACTCCTATTTAGCATAAGACACCACTCACCTAGCATGGCATTGCATATCGCCCTCGGGCGTACAGAAAAAGCTGAAAAGCCAACATTTCATAAGTAAATGAGAAACCCATAAAAAGATCGATTTTCGGGTGCACGAAGGTGCCTAATACCATCCTCGTGCGTAACAGGGATCTTTATCCAATTTTCTGGTTTCTAAATAGACTAGGTAGCGACTCCTGCTTTTTTTTATCATTATTTTTATCGTATTTGCCGTGACTTTGCCGACCCTCGCGCATTTGGCCTTTTGCGCCAAAGCCCAATGTTGTCGCTGACATGGTTACACTGACGAAGTGTCCTATTTCAGTATTGGAGGATGCAGGAGTCTTTCTCATCATTTGGCTGCTTGATTTTTCAACAGCGATGGCTAGGATGGATCCCAACTTTGCTCTTTAACCTCCGGGGACCTTTATGCCCCTAATCCAACGTTGAATCCACCAATTCAAGCCCCTAGAAGTCATCGCCGCTGCTCGTCTCTGGTTGTTACACATCCACGGACTTGGAGCACTCCTACTGCCTATTTAAAGGCCCTTACGTCGTGCCAAGGAGATCATCAAAGAGATCACCCTTGCTCCAGCTCCAGTCTACCTTCGACAATCCCATTCCGACCTCTGTGCTTCCGGCGATGGCCCCAACTGCGTCAACGTTGTTTTAGCCTTGAGGTGCCTTCGGTGATCTTTGACACATCACAGGTAAGTCATCTACTCCTCTCCGCTTCTGTTCAAGCTTTGTGCGGGTGTGTGAGTCGCCGGGAGTCAGTCCCCGACGCTCGGCTTTCCTCCTTCTCCAATGGTCGTTGGAATTAGAGAAAATGCATGATTCTCCTCCCTTTCGGACGAGCTCAGAGCCAAGAATGAGAGTCAAGAGTTTGGAGACCATCTTGCTCTACCGTCGTTGACTGAACGGCATGGTCCGCCGGAGCTTTGCCGACATTGGCAGTCCAGACTAGGTAAGATAATATAGGTGTGTTTTCCATAGTGTAGCTCATACTTGCATGCCTCCCTTGCCTCCTCTACCTCTCTGGTCTCCGAACGACGTGTGTTGGCCTCAGTCAAGGCTGATCGTCATTCGTTCCGGCTAGGTGGGCTGATGGAGGAATCAGATGATCCTTCCACTGATTTTATTGATTGATCTTGTTCTTCTCCTTCTCGTTCTACTTCCTGACACCTCCTTCTTTATTCCCCGAGCCTTGCCAGACCTCTGTAAGGCTCGCTAGTCTTCTTGCTCTATCAACTGGCATACACGCTGGCGAGTAAGGCAGGAGGGATGATCCGAGGTGTAATCTCACGATCCAACTGCATGAAGATGCTCCTTTGGACTCAGTCTCACTCACAGGGGCCCCAGGTTCACTTCTGTCGCCTCACCATGACTCTGTCAGTCTCACCGTCCTCCATCGGGGCCGATAAATCGACCATCTGATGAGGTAGATGAGGCAAGAGAATCAGTGAGCCATTCCATCATTTGCAAGCATAGCCATGTTCCTCTCACATCCCTCTTACTTCTCCGATTAAATACTTGGTCTTCTGATTCCATCGCGAGGAGAAGCTGATCGGAGTTCAGTAACTGGACTGGTGACGAGTCACGCAATTCCCAATGACAGTGGAAGCCGACGATCTATCTTGGCTTATGGAACTGGCGGTCACAAGCGACGGTTTCAGCTAACGGAATCAGTTGGTGAGAATCACCAGCGTGTGGCCCAAGAATCTAGGCAGTTATAATCGATTCTTTACTTCTTAGTTTGATCGTTCATTGACTTCTTGATCTCTGTTTGGATTCCTTAATCATCCCTGTTTCATCCTAGGGCATGAGATAGCTTGGCATCATTTGTCGAAAATGCCCTTCCTTTGTGGTTTTATCATTTCTCGCCTTGATTCCAATTTTCATGAGTTTTTATGATTCTCTGATTTGTGTTGGGAATTTATCTCTCAAAGGCGTGCACTAACAGACTTCACAATACCGATATGGACCCGAATACAGATTATTTTTTCTTTTTTAACTTTCTCAAGTTTTATCAATTCTCGCCATTTTGAGTGATGCTTTCCAAACATTTCTGATTTTCCATAATTTTTCTCATCGCCCAAGGACGTACATTAAGTGACATTCTCAATACCTACATTGTCCTTCGGATTACTTCTCTTATTGCTTCCATTTCATTCAGATTTTAGTGGAGATTTATGTCGTGTTTTCATTTTCGCATTCATCATAGGCATGTGTAGTAGAAGTAGACAAGCATACACATACTAGATCATGAGCAAGCAGTTAACCTTGAAAGATCAATTTCTCAGGCGTATGGAAGTGCCTAATACCTTCCCCATGCATAACAAAAAATCCTTACCCTTTCTCTGGCCCGTAATGATTTGCGCACTACATCCATTAGGCACAAAGCACACATGTGTTTTTTTACATTGATTTCTCTAAGTTTTCTTTGTGTTTAGTTTTCCTCGACTTTCCATTTAAAGACTAGGTAACAATTCCTTTTCCTTATCCTTTTCTTATCTTTCTTTGGTGTTTCTAAGTCAAGCCTTCTTCCTCAACTTCACCATCTTTGTCGTGACCATATCAGGATTTTTCATGTGTTTCCACACACTGAGGAGTCATGCAGGGTTCCACCATCATGATCATAGCCAGTCTCTCTCCCAACTCTGCCGCAAAAGACTCAGTAACAAAAGAAAAGAACTTCCTGAGTCAAATAACACTTTGGCCATCCAGCCAGCCACAATAAAAGAACCTAATGACCAAACAAAATAATAACACCACATCCATATAATCAAGCAAATGTCCAAGTTACAAAGAATATTACAACAATCACATAGGGTCACAATACCAACTAGTCATCCTTACCTTCAACTACATCTTCCGAAGTCCTAGTGCTTGGAGCTGCAATGGTAAACACTCATCCGCTAGTCTATTACTGTGGCGCACTTCCTGCCTTCTTCGGTGGTTCTAGACAGATCCTCTAAACATGTCCCGCATTTTTGCAATTGTAGCATACCACTAGGGTGGAAGTCTGCCTAGTTTGGGGACAATGTGTAGCAATATGGCCCACCTAACCACAACTGAAACACTAGTTCCCACCGGGAGCACTAAATCCTGTCTGACTGATGCCAACTCCGCTACTCCCAATAAAGCTCTACGGGCCTACAGAGGAAACACTAGACCTCTCCTTCTACTTCTTCTAAGGACTACCTAAACTACTAGCACTTGGAGGACCTTAACCTCGGCCCTGCGAATGACAATCAAGGAGTATCCTACCTCCAAGACCCGACGAACACTCACCTCGGTCTCTCAACCCCCCGACCTCAACCAAGGAGACGCATCTGACCACCCAGAAATGTCCTCACATTCCCTGATCCAAACAACACGGTCCCATAGTGTCTCGGCCTGCACATAGAAAACCAGAAAAACCATTTTCCAAAATGGACCAACTCATCTCTTTGAAAACCATTTTCAAACCATTTTGTATCTTTGAAAACTCATTCAAAAACCTCGACAAAACGGCACATCAGGTGTCCCACAAGACCCCCACTAATGGCCCACAATCCCATCACAACTAGGTAAAGCAAACCAATCTAGAAATATTCGGAAATCCAATTTTTCATAAGGGTAGCTGGGCCTGAATTGGTAGACCGTTTTTGAAAATGAAACGCCAAAATTCCATAGTCCGGTCGACCGAAAAGGATCGGTCGTCCAAACTGGGTATAGGTCAACATTCAAGGTATGGAACAGCATACCGAAAACCAGATCGATCGACCAAAAATCCCTGATCTGGTAGTCCGATTTGGTTCGATCAACCGAATCTACACCAAGAGGACCAAAATTGACAGAAAAATGACATACCGAAAGAGTTCGGTATGTCGTTTTCTTTCGGTATGTCGTTTTCTACGAATGTAGAAAACAGCCCCTAGCCACGAGCCCTCAAAAACACCTAAAATAGGACGAAGGGGAGGAACCTCAAAACAAGCATCATAAAATTCAACTAAAACTTATATTGTAAACCCTCGAGTTTACTCCAAATCTACAGAATCAAAACCAAAATCCATTCACCACACAAGAAGATATTAATTTGCAAGCACAAAAGGATCAAAAGGACCTAAACCACAATAACCACCATAAATAGCCATAAATGCCATAATAAATCTCCAATAATTCTGAAACATTAAATTTAGCCTAGATTACATACATCCTAGCCATTTCTACCATTTTTCATGATTTCTACACATTGGGTGGAGGTGCGTACTCGAAACGTACTCGGATGACCCAACACCGATGATCCAAGGCGTCCTTGGCCACTCCACGACCTCAAGGACACCACACCAGAGCTCCACGCACCGCCATACGCCACCTCAGGCCGCCACCGACCTCTACTTTTTCACGACACCATCAGTAAAAGCAAACAGGAGAGAGAGAGAGAGAATGGGTGAGGGGAAGAGAGATGGGGAGAGGGAGGGTGCGAGTGGGTAGGGGGTAAAAACACACAAAACAAGTTAAATCAGATGATATATGATGAAATCGAGATTATATACATAACCCCCAATTAAATCTTCCCTAAGCATAAACTAAAAAGATGAACTCAATGTTAATCTATCAAAGTTTATCAATTTTATGAGTGATTTATGTAATATACATCCAACCCACATATTCATTGCATGTAGCACAAAGAGAAAGAGAAGAAAACATGAGCATACATCTCAATCTAAATAAACTTCATTTCTACCCTAGATTTAAAAGATTAGCCAAACATGATTACACAAAGTCCTAAATTAAAAGAGAAAGAAGAAAAAGAAATAAAAGTCATAAACATGATCACACATCTCAATCATTTAGATCACCGTTGATTTTGGTTGCTTCGTTGGCTTATGTTTATCTCAATATTTTCACATGTGGAAAATCTCGTTTTGATCTCTTGGCGTGCCTTTAGAATTTTCCATACAAATCTATCCTTTCTTTGTAACATAATTATTTTTTTCCCCCTGTTTTTCTCTACATTCCTACAAAATTTGCATAAAACACCTCAAGTAGTAGTATTTATGTATAAAACAGACAAATATGAGAATAAAATATGTATTGTAACGCCCCGATCCTGGACACGCTACTAAATCACAGTATCATAAGCATAATTACACTAATTACAGAAACATTAAGTAACTGTAACTAAGGCTCACCTTCAGGATCTCAATGTGCGACTAGGAGCTCCGACTCCTGCACAGGAACTCGACTGCACGCGATCTGCACCTGAAAACCAAACAAAGCACGCGTGAGTGACATCTAACTCACCCAGTACACACCCCAAACACACAAAACCACAAAAATCTCTGCAAAATCATTAAAACTCCGCTTTTAGTTTTCAAAGTTGGTTTTCTTTTGAAAACCTAGTTTTAAAACACCCTTTTCTTTTCATTTAAATCACTTGGGAGTTTGTTCCCAATTCCATACCCTTTTCAAAACTCATCTTTTCTTTTCAAAACATTTGGAAACCATTTTTCCAAAACATGTCCTTTTTCAATACTTAGGAATTCTTCTCAAAATCACCATCTTTCTCAAAACTCATCTTTTTTTTTCTTTTATACTCTCCAAAACCTTTTTCATATTTTAGAGGAAATCACATTTTTGACCAGAACCAACCTAAAATACGTTGCCTCTCAGGACTCAAAACCAAAACCGAAATCCTTGGCTGATAACTAGTTAAAACGACAATTCTTATTCTTTTCTAGAATTTTAGGACCATTCACAAGTCCAATCCTAGCCAAACCACATTTGTTTTCATTTCTCAAATCACATTCTTTTTCTTATACATTTCCACTTTTCTTTATTGATGTTACCTTAATCAGGGGTAACCAGGCACACAAGCGGTAGGCGAGGACATCCTTTCTCCTACCTCCCTGCACTGCCATTGTGAAATTCCTCGTGCGGAATGCCACCGCCTCGGCCAGCTGGCCTCAATTCCTTTCATATATGCACGGGGATACGTCTTTGTCTGACGCCCCATCGGTGACCCAAACAACTAGGTACAACAACATAGGCTCAGCCTACATCGTCGGTGACCCGAACAACTAAGTTCAATAACCTAGGCTCAGCTTACACTATCACGAGCTCGGTGACCCGAACAACTAGGTACAACGACCCAAGCACAACCTACACCGTCTCAAGCTCAGCAACTACAGTCGTGTCTGGCAACTGGTTTCATTGGAACTTCATACTCCTACCACGTTGTCGACACCAATTCCCGTGACTCCTTGACACATTATTAGTGTTCTATTTTCAAAACTCATGAAACTTTTCTTTTCAAAACCATTTCCATTTCATTCCTTTTCATTGTAGGAAATCCGTGTTCCATGCCATACTTGACCCTCTTGAGGGGTCCCAACTCAATTCATGTAAAAACCATACTTTAAAATCATAACTTGGGTCTCATGCCCAAAAACCACACACAATCCATTATTTTACCCATTTATAGGGTCTAAAACCCAAATCACGCCCAAATCCAGTTACTTGGATTCCATATTCCTCCAAGCCTTTTACATGGGGAAAACACCACTAACACATGTTCATTGTTCATTTAAATCCTTTTATTTCCATTAATTGTGCCCATTTAATCACATGGGCCAGGGGATGAAAACGACAGATCGAATTGGAATTCGGTATACCGAAAATCACTGATTCGGTATACTGAATTCCTTCGGTATACCGAAACCTCCTGTTTCGATCGACCGAAAGATTTCGATTTACTGAAACTAGGGATCCTGGCTTAATCTGTCAGGATTTCGGCATACCGAATGAGTTCGGCATACCAAATTCCTCGTAAACAGGGCACACTCCTATTTCGATCGATGAAAATCGCCCAAAGTGGGAGCCTCAATCGGACCTCCCAAACACATATCACAAATTACCATTAAATCATGGGATGTAAACCCTTGAGTCTACTTCAAAATCCTTCAAACCATTTCTCAATCCATTAACTATGTGGTTCATACGAAAGTCACAAAGGGAAGAGCTCAGTTTAACCTACTGTAACTTATATCCCAAATCTCGTTTAATCCTACAAATTTTCCATCCTAACCGCATGATATCTATGTTTCCATGCATTTCAACTCATTCTCATCAATTTCCCTATTTTCTACGACTTTACACGCATTTTCTCATTATTTTCAAGGAAATAAAGGATGGAAGGAAGGGAAGGTCGCGTACCTCTCCAGCGGCCCCCGCAACTCCGACGAGCTCCACCACACCCTAGCGTAGCCTTAACGAAGCTCCGACGATCGTCAGCCTCCCGCGGACGCACCCGCACGCTGACCTTCCTCTCTCTCTCTCTCTCTCTCTCTCAGCTTGCACGCCCCCCCCGTTCTCTCCTCCTCCTATCCTTTCTCGTTGTTTTCTCCCTTGCCCACTCCTACCTTCCTCTCTTTATCCTCTCCTCCTCCTGCGTCGCGTCAACCGTCCATCGCGTCGAAATCTAAGGCGAGGCACGGGCCTCTGTCGCTGGTGGCACGGGTGTGTGAAAGAAGAGGAAGAAGAAGATGGGGAAGGGTGGAAGGGTGTGGCTCGTGAGGGAGAAGGAAAAAGAAAGAAGAAAAAGAAGAAAAGACAGACACGCAAATCGAGCCGATTGTGCATCCTCAAATCGGACTCCACATTGATCCCTAAATCACAACCAGGGGCAAAAAAAAACCAACCACAAGCTCAAACAACCAAGAAACAACAGATTATCCATTAATAAACCATTTACACAATATTACAATTAATTACATGATTTACAATTAAAAATGAATAATCAGGCTTAGATGTCACATGTATGCATTATGAACTAATCATCAATCATCTCTATCAAGGTCAAAATGACCGATATGGTTGTCTATTTGCAGTAGATTGC
Organism: Posidonia australis; assembly: GCA_024699735.1. Taxonomy (NCBI): domain Eukaryota; kingdom Viridiplantae; phylum Streptophyta; class Magnoliopsida; order Alismatales; family Posidoniaceae; genus Posidonia; species Posidonia australis. Next base: position 43,294 of record JAMKQA010007250.1, read on the forward strand.
ACCAACACAAGCATCACAGAGAGAACATGTGTGTATTTGACTCAAGCATTCATGTTGTGATTTGGTGTAGCACGTAAATAGCAAGTTTTGCTCATAATTAAAAAAATTTGGTCAAACAGATTTAAGGTTGATACAAGTCTTCTCATAAAGTATGATACTTTTACTAAAAGGACATATCGTGCACATTAAGCTTGATGACAGAGTAATAGTCATCGCGTATTAATTTGAATCAACCTCGACCAAACTTGGAGAGAACCGATGGATTTTTGAATGAGGCTCTTAACTATTGAAATTACTCAAACTTAAGTTTGAATGAAGGATTTACGATAATTGGATTGCAACAAAAAGTTAACACATGGTGTGTTAGGCAATCCCTAGAATTAGTTATATTTTGCAAAAACACAAAAATTGAAGAGTTCACATGCAAGTGATTCACAACCTCATTGGTATGCTCCTGCATTATCGTAAGGCTACATACAATGATTGGTTTCTAATTATTAATAAGGTAATCTCGAAACTTGCAACTTAGAAAGCCAAATTTCTATCAATCGGTGAGAGATTTATATTATTGAATTCAATTCTATCTTGCATCTTCCTATCAGGATAGTAAACGAAATTCATCGCTTACACTGGAGATTTCTCTGGTGCCCTAATGACCCTAGCTATCATTTAGTTAATTGACAGAGAATTTGTAGGGTTAAAGACAAATGAGGGTGGGGTATAATAAACATTAAGTCCTTCAGTTCTACCTTAAAATGTAAGTTACTTTGACAATTATGGTCGGATAATTAGAAACTAAAATGGATTGTTTCTATGACTGACAATACATAATAGAAATCTATCAAGGCAAAATCTGGCCAAGAAAGGATAGAAGAGTCCAACCAATTGTCCTTCTTGTGGTTCTAATTATGAGTCCACATCTCATATCCTTATGTTATGCTTTATTGCTATGCAAGTTTGGAAATTCTTTTTGTCTAATCCATCCATTTATGCATCCACTAACTTGTTAGATATTTTTTCAATTAGAAGACATGTGAAGTACTCTTGCAGTATACAGGTTTAGAATTTTCTCATTCCAACTATCTTTTGCTCTTTGTGGTTAGAAAGAAATAACAGAATCATGGATATCTCTCAAACTTTATCTCATATGCACGGAGAATGGAACCAAACCCGTGCTAACCCATACAATTATTTCTTCCATTGACATCAATTCCAATCTCAAGCATTACCTACTGCAATCCCTACTCAATCCACTGTTAAAGATCTTTCCCCTCATGATATGTATGAGATAGGATCGAGGGATAATATCAACTAAGCCTTCAAACTGAGTACTATTACATTTTGAGAACTTTCCTAGACATGTAATAATTTGAATAATTTTGATGATCGTTGTAGTCTGAGTTATATTTTGAATATGTAGCTCTTTGAACATTTTGTATTCACTTGAGGATGTTCTCATAGTCAAGTACTGTTTTAATATTAATCTAAACTATTGATTTCAAAAAAAAAAAACCACTTTGTTACGATGATTAAATACACGAGTTTCATAAAGAGTATCATCAGAAAAGACAAACATTGTAGCATAAATACACCCAAATGACCATTCCCCGAAATCAGAACAACAATGTAACGAAATCTAACATATCAATAATTTCAATGGTATTCGAATCCAACCATGATATCGAGCTACAAAGAGGTACCACATTTTATTAACTCTGCTGCTTTAATGTGAACCTGCGGTTGGGAGGCAAGCAAACATTTCTTCAAAGGAAAAAGATGATCACAAATTTAAACCTGGCTCTACTATTTCCAGCCATTCTCCCACAACGAGATATCCACAACACCCTACTACCATTTTCATTCCAAATACCAACTGTTTTCTTCCAAATACAAGTTTTCTAGAAAGGTATGTTAAAAAAGTTTATTCTCTGCCCTCAATTACCATATTATATGTCGTGCTTGTGGAAAATCAAAGATGAGAACATGATGATCAGGCAGAGACATCGACTACTTACCGAATGGCAAGATAGATAAACATATTATAAGCACCAAACCGGATCTTTGGGAATCTGCCTTTCATATAGAGAAGACAACCAAAGTTGCTGAAACATCAACACTACCATAACTTAAAATAAAAATAATCTGCCACTTTTAAGTTCAAAAATAAAAAACAAAATTGGTGTCTGACCACAATAGTACTCAGCAGAAATCTAATGAAATGAGAGGAACCTGTGAAATACTACAAGGGCAATTAAGGATCATGGATATGCATGCTGCTTAGAACACACGGTATGGTTTCCCCATGGTACTCTTGAGATACAAGCACCTCACCTGTAAACAACACAGAAACAAAAATAACTGAAATGGTAACATACAATAACAACCATGTTCTAATGCCACTGTGGGGTATGAATCCATCCACTCCAATTATTTCTAGTTTTCCACCAACACTATTAAGATTATGCATAGAAAATAAAAACCATAAATGACCAGCATTTCATGCTTGTTTATGACCCATAGCTAATAACATACCATATAATTCAGCGATCTTTTTCACTCTTACAGATTTAAATATAAAAGTTGGTTAATGTTGGTCTGTAGAGCCCAAAAATACATGGAAGAATGTGGACCACTACAGGATGCTCCAAAACAAATCAAAAGAATTAATTAACAGGCCAAGCACTATGCATGAACAAACAAAACCATGAAATTTTATGAATTGCCAAGAAAGCTATGAAATAGTATTGATGAAATGCAATAAAAATGCCAATCAGTTAAAACAAAGCCCATATCTCAACCATAATTCATATGAAAGTTATTTTAACCAAAAACTAATATTTTGCCTTATGATAAAAACACATTACCATACGAGAATCTTCATGATAAGGTCAAAGAAAGCTTGTACTAAACTCAATGACGTGAAATTTATTGTTAAAAACAATTTAGTATATTGGAACTCCAATCAAGAATAAGTTAGTGTATATATTTTCTACCGTGAAACCGACAACAATTCTGACTTCTGATAAGGACATCATCTGTTCTATTACCACAAATATAATTTTTGTTTAACAATTAACGATAGCAAAATACCTTGCTGTGATCCTTAAACTATATTGCTAAATGATGACACAAAAAATCCTTACTTTTGTCCGGCCATTAAGGTTCCAACTTCTTGGGTCCCCAGGCATGAAGCAGAAATTCCACATCACTTGCATTAAAAAAGAAACAGACATAACTACAGAGATGGAAGACATACATTTTGCCAATTCTTCTTCAACAAGGAAACAAGGAAGTTGACGGAAAGTTGAACATTCTGGAATATTTGCTTATCATCCATGGCAACATTTCCCACAGCAACACCCATGCAAAGGACCTTCTTCAGCTGGAACTTCACAGTAGCCTTGGCCTCGTTAACTTTTGACTCTAGTGACTCCTGGTGGGAAACAAGACTTGGGAATTTTCCTGCAGTCTCCAATAAAGGACTAGTTCAGACAACAGAACAAAGTGAGCCAAATTGAGAGGTACAGTTGCTGATTACACAATACCCAGGTTCCCGTTTCCCTACTACAAAAGCATAACCTATACAATAACATTCCAGAATGATGCCCCAGTTAAATAATCACAACTAACAAAGCAAACAAGTATGTGGAATCTGCTTGATGACAAAAGACTTGCCTGCCTTGTTGAGTCCAGGACCCAGGAGACGTGGAATCTGCTTGATTACTGCTTCGGAAGCCAGAAAAGCATGATACTTCTTCGCCAGCCTCTTGACCAGCTTCTTGTTCTTGTTCATTTTCTTCAAGCTCTCAACATCCATATATGGCAGCCCAATCTTCTCAGCCTGGACAAAAATATAATAATTAAAAAAAAAAACCCACGTATCCAACCACACTGAGACATCGTATTAACATCATTGATTACTCTGGAGAAAGGAAAAAAATAATAATAATAAGGAAAGAAAACTCGCTTACCTCCTCGACGTGCTGCGCGTCCCCAAGCATGCAGACCTTCATCTTGGGGCGGGGAATGTGGGGGAGCTTGACGGAGCCGCTGAAACGCTTGTCCTTCTGGGGGTCGTAGTTCTTCAGCCCAATCTGTAGCTCGACGGTCTCCGTGAACTTTCGCTTCTTCTCCCGGCAGTCACTGGTGACTTGGGAAATCGCCTCCCTCAAGACATCACTCTGCAGCTTGCTGGTATTCCAAACACACACGCACACCGAAACAAAAAAAACTCAGAGACTAAAATCATCACAATCCAAAAGCAACATCAACTTCCACGCGAGAGGAGTGCCGAACGGAGTTATGGCGCATACCTCATATCTAGAGAGCCGCTTCGATCAGGAGAGATCTGTGGAGAAGAAGGGAGGAAGAGAAAGGTTGGGGGCTGGCGGCGTGAGGGAGGAGGGAGAGATCGGTTTTCCTCGAACAGCACTAGGTCAAGTTAAGCGGGGCGGGGGTAGAGGTGTAAATCTGGTCGAACGGACCATGGGTTTTGGCCCGATCTGGCCAGACCCACGTCCGAGTCAGGCAACAGGAGGTGCCAAGTCCAAAGCCTAGGTTCGATGAGCCGAACCGGGTCAATCTGGATTTTCATAATTTATATATAGAGAGAGAGAGAGAGAAAGAGGCATACGTCTAATATTTATATATCTAGTTTTATAGAAATACATATTAATAGTAATTTATTTTTGAGTAGATTAAATAAAAAAAAAAGGAAAATATATAAAATCATAATTAATAATGAATTAAAAAATTATTTAAAATATAAATTAACTTTTAGTAATCTTGAAATGAATAACTTAAATATATTAAAGTAGTGGTCTACTACTGCAATTAAATTTCTTATAATTTCTAGAATTATAAAAATTATTTAATAATAAATATTTTTTCAATTAAAAAAAAAGATCGATCTAACCCAACCCAACCCAAGGCCTAGTCCAATGATGGGTCATAGATTGTGCTGGGCCAAGGTATCTTAAAACTAGGCTAGGCTTAGCCCACGTCTCTGAGCAGGGTGGGCTGACCTGGTCCACCTAGGCTTACTATTTTTCGAACCAAGTTGGCCCAACCTGGTCTGATTCACACGTCTAGGCAGGGAAGGGGACGGATCGGAAGAGTCCAAGTTTGACGATAAATTTACATATTTTGCCATCGTTTATGGTAACTTTAGGTTACCCGTAAAACTTTTGGATTTGAACTTTTACTATTGGTGTGTTGTGGTATATATGACATTCACTCAAATATATCTAACATGGGATTTATAGTTGTAAAAAAATAATTGCAATTATCTATTAACTTTGTAAGATAATACTATAGATATTATAAAAATTTTCCTTTATTAAGAGTTTTGGTCTAAATTAATTCGAACATATTTGGATTTAGACAATGATTGCTTAATAACCTTTCGTTGAATGTCTCTTTGTCATAATAGGAGAGGTCTATCAAAGAAACCATCAATTAATTTGCCTTTGATAAAAAAAGGATTTTGGTGGCATCTAACACTTGTCCTCCTTTTTATTTTTATCAATTAAAATAAAAAATAATATGTTAATGAATGTAACAATAATAAGAAATACGATTAAATGACGTTCTTTGCAGAATAGTTTTCCTCTGATCTCACAAGAGAGTTTTGAATTATATTTATAATGAATAGTCTAGTACAAATTTGGTTGGTAACAAAATAGGAAAAATGTCAAATTCTATGCATGTATTTCAAACTTTCAACATGATCTAAATGCTATTAGGACTTTATATAACTATCGAAATCAAGTGAGATTATGCATGTATTTCAAGCTTTCAACATGATCTAAATGCTATTAGGACCTTAAATAACTATTGAAATCATGTGAGATTGTTGGATTTATAATGTTGAGAACTTGGAATACGGTAGCAATTTCAATAGAAAAAACGAACTCTATTTTTATATGTGGGAAAACTTTACTACCAATTTGTATGGTTATGAAAGTTACATTTGTGTAGTTGAAATTCCCAACTTGACTTGTAAATGAGCATTGGTTCCGCCTAAGTGAATTTGACACAATGTGAAGTTTTTCTAGCCAAGCCTTGTTATCAATTTTTAGCGAAAGGTTCCCCACTCTTTTGATCAATCATAATATCGAGTGGCAACCTTTACTCGAGTGGAAGTGCGATGTGTATGGAAACTCAAGATTGTAGGTGGATTCAAGTACCATTCTAATCACCCCTTTAATGATCTTTTCTATAGGTAGAACTAATGTGAGCGATATAAACTTCGATCCTTATTTCTTTCTTGAGCCCCTAAGGGGTTCTCAAAGGAGGGGGGGGAGGGGGCGGCGTAAGTAAGTGGAGGTCATATTGACTTAAAAGACAGGACGATAATCATCTACTTTATAAAGGGAGGGGCATTAGTGAAATACTCAACTTGAAGGAGACCAAGCCAACAAAAAAAAGAGTGACATGGAGGAAGACGTGATGTATAAAGCTTGAACTTGAGAATGAATGTCCTTTTCAGTTAATTCGTAATTTAGTGACATTATCACGATTTTTTGCATAACAAGGAAAGCATAGTACATCAACATAGGCTATTGGCCAAGCAAGAGAGGAAGCATACTAACGTCGTAACCCCTCGAGCAAAACTTTAGTCCTATCAGGAGAAAGAATTAAATGAGAAAAAGAGTCAGTAGGACACAGATGGTTCAAGCCTACTATCTATCATTGAGAAAGAACCCATTAAAGGTGGAACCCTTCTAAGAAGAGAGCGTAGGTAAAGAGTTCATCCATCTTTAGAAATGAAGGCCAAGGCATCTGAGCCTATGAAATGAAGAACCATAATTGGTAAAGATCTCTAAGAAGTAGGTGAAATTCCTATTTGACTCTTCCACCCCTTTTCTTTTGTCTTACTCTATACAGGTAACACGGTGGACTTTCTCGATTGATTATTCAATTCAACTTGACCATATTCATATCTCCAAGATTTCCTTTAGGGCAATCACAAAGCCTAAACATTTTTTCATTTATGAAAGGAATGAAGTTACAAGTGGATCGATTGTCCGGCACTCAAGCCTCTCAATCACCAAGACATGAGAGAAAAAGGATGAACCAAAATACGTAATTGAGAAAGAAGAAAAGATAAGGACCAGAAGAAAGGCATGATCATAAAGAAAGGTCCCATATTTCTCAGTCCATTGTTTGCAATAAAAGATAAGCAATTAGAGGTGGGTTAAGGGAGAATTATTACTTATGGATAGCCTACAATGAAGATTGATTAGTTTGTCTTTCCTCGTGAAAGTGATCATGCATCTTACTAAGAGACTTCCGTTGGTAAGGAAAGAACTATAGACTTTAACCCAAACACAAAGTAAGGGTGTAACAACTGTGACTCATGTTTTGCACGTTCAATCCACATGTTTTGTAGACGCGTTTGAACTGCATGTTTTGTCTACGCATTGGTATCGCGTGTTTTGAGTTTTCTAGGGTCAAAGCGTTGCGAGTCATGAGTAGGGGATTAGTATTCCACTTAGCATCATATTGGTGGTTGTATTTGATTAGAGAATAATTTAAATAAAGATTTTTTTTTTTACAATTTATGAACGTTAATGGGGTTTATTATGATTAAGTGGAACTTAGTGTTATTTAATAATCTCAACTTAATTGGATCTTAACTATTAATAGAGTTGTACTTTGGAAGTACTTCATAATGATAATTGTACCAACACAAGTGGAATGCATGCTCATGGAATATTATAGGTATTTTATTGAGTGCTTTAGATTATGCATGTGGTGGTGTGTGATGACACAAGTGTAGAAAATGTCCTTACCTTGGTGCCAAGTGCTTGAGGTGTTGACGAAGGTGCAATGTTGTTTGTGTTAGGTGAGTGAAGTGTTTGTACGATGTGCTGACACATGTCCTCTTGTATGGCTTGAATTCACGGTTATATAAAGGGCCTACACCACTTAATTTCTTCACACTCACTATAGTAGAGAAGAAGGAAATGAAAGTTTCAAAGAATTTGAAAGAGAGCCGAGAGTTGAGAAAGAGAAAAGGAGAGAAGGAAGGAAAGTTCTTACTGCTATTTTTAAGGTGTTTGGTGTCTAAAGACGCTACCACTAGGGTGTTTAGCACAAACGACCTCCCTCCCTTCACAGTTGGATTGTCGTGGAGTTGAGTTGAGCTTGAATTGTTAATGAGTTATTCTCTTCTCCCTCTACATGTGTGATTGATTTGAATTTCCCTGTATTGTTTAGTTCTACACTGGTTTGTTCGACCATGCTCAATTGAAGGCATGACCGATTGAATTTAGAGCTTTGATGAAGAGGGCTACCAGTGACGTCTTTTGGGTTCTCCGTGTTGTGGGTGATGTATATGTTTTAATGAACCGTATGTGCATGACGTACTATATAATACATATGTAAGTACGGGTTATTCCTACAGAGAATAGAGTTTGAAAGACAAAGATTAACTATCAATTATTGAAAGGACTTGGAAGAGTAGATGTTAAAAAGCTAAAACTAGTCTATTAGGATGTAATCAAATTAATTAAAACCTAAGATTTCAAATCTATTCATATGAAGTTGAAAATGCATGAGTTTTAGATCTTAATATTTGATTAAATGGTTTTTACCCTAACAAACATATACTATATGTGATGCATCATAGAATATCAAGTAAGGAATAAAAATACATAGAGTCAAATAAATCAAATGATATATGATAGATCCGAGATTATATACATAACCATCATTTTATTCTTCTCTAAACATAGGCTAAAAAGATTAATTTAATATTAACCTATCAAAGTTTATCAAATGATGAGTAATCCATGTAATATGCATTTGGTCTACATAATCATAGTAATAGAGCACAAGAGAAAAAAATTACTTAATCATAACATCTTAATATACATAAACTTCATCTCAATCCTAGAACTAAAAACATAGCTACTCATGAAAACAACAGAAAATAAAAACTTAACTAACGGAAATAAAACAAGGGGCATAATTGAAGAAAAATAAAACTTTATTGATAGAACTTGAGATTACAAATGATAAAGTACTTGAGATTCTTCCATAATAACAAAGGAGAAATCTAAGCTTAGAAGGTAGAAGATGAGCCCATAAATCTACACAAAGGGTCCTTTTATATATTTATAATGACTTCCTTACATTTGAGAAAAATACAAGTATAAAATTTAAATTTCAATTTCAAATACAAGATATTTTAACTAAAGATTATAACGACTAAAGATTATATCAAAAATATCACCCATATGCGCCTAGGAGGTACTCTTTGTGTAATAGGGCGCTTGAGAGGTATGCACGTCAATCGAAATAAACTCTGACTTGGTCAATTCGTTAGCTGATATTATTCTCAGTATTAACGTATGTGGAAAATATGCATTTAACTCCTTAACGCATGTGATATTATTCTCGGTATTTTAGTAGTTCTTGTGTCAGAAAGATCATGATAATGGCAATGTCATGTCATTTCTCACTGAAAATCACATCACTCCTCTAAAGTATTGTATGCGACTCCAAATCAATTGGTTATTACGGACACTGAAGTTTAAGGGTATGTTTAGCAACTAAATTGGTTGTGTCAGAGGCACCTGCATCTATAAAATCTAAAAAACTGGATATAATGAGTTTTTAGATTTTTACTCTTACCAATAAACAATTTTTATTTTTGTATCATGTCCTTATTTTTCAAATAATTCACCACCAATAATCCACAAATAGATAGAACAAGATTATAAAAATTGATTTCACATTTATCTTGTAATTACTTTATATAGGTGCCACGTCTATCTTGTGAACTCTATGGATTCATGCAACTAAAGGTATAAATCAAAATAGATTGGCCTTGGGTCGTCCGACTCAACCTGTTTTTGAGCCCAATCTAAGGAAAAGACGGGCCAGGCCAACCCTAACTTGAACCAAGCAGCAGGTCGTGCCAGGCCCAAGGGCAACCCAACCAAGCCCGATGTGGGCTTGATCGTGGGCCTGGGCTAGCCTGATAAAAAAATTTAAAAAAGTAAAGAGAGAGAGAACACAATTAAAGAAAAAATTATCAAAAATAAAGAGAGGGAGAAAACTGTTGGCTAGTGCCAGTGAGTATAGGTAAAATTTAAAAAAAAAGAGGGAGAGAGCTAATGGCACTTTTTTTTCTTCTTTCTTCTTCTACCCATTTCTTCTATAATCCCCTCATATCTCTCATTTTTCACACAATTTTCTACTCTTTTCCCTATTCTTTAATACAACACTTTCAAATGTCAATTCTCTTATTCATTCTCGTAAACTTCTCAAGTGAAGAATTCGTCTTTGGACTTCGAACACCAACTCTCGAACCTCTGCCGAGCCGTCGTCAACAACAACATTTATTTACTTCTAATTCCTTCAGTTTCTCGACTTCTAATCCTTCTATTTTTGAATTTTAAGATAAAAGTTTTTTTATCAATATTTTTATAAAATATAATGGCCTATCCATATGAAAATGTGTTAAGCTAAAAGTACATTCCAATTTAGGAATCAGATTTACTTCACACCCAAACCACACAAATACAATCCATAGCTACAAAAAAAACTTAGGAAACAGAGTTCATAGATTTGGGAACATGTAACTTTAGATCCTACTAATGAAAATAGGTGTTATTGTAATTATCACTACACTGGATATACTTGTCCTAGAAGTAGAGATGTAGGTCATATAACTAGTCATCTATAAAAATATATAACTACACATAATAAAGATAATACCACCGATTTAAAATAATCTAAATTGAAGATAAGTACTAGTGGAATAATAAATTAAAAAAATAATGCAGAAGAAGTTAAAGAAGGTAAAACAAAATTTATAATATAATATGAACAACTATTTACATTTTCTGAAAATAAAAGATTTGAAACTTGTATACAAAATTATTTAAATCCATAATTTAAAGGTTATTCAAGGAACACCACTAAAAATATAATTTATAAAATATTTAAAAAAGATAAAAAAAAATTAATTATAATGTTTTTTAGTTTATTATGTAAAATATCATTAACTTGTGATGTTTGAATTGGTCCTAATAATTTTTCTTATTTATGTTTAAATGCACATTGGATAGAAATAGAATGAAATTTACAAAAAAGAATAATTGATTTTAGAGTTTTTGATCATTTACATATTTGTAAAGCTATAGCAAATATTATAGATAATATTGCTAAATAATTTAAAATATATAATAAAATTAATACAATATCTTTTGATAATACTTCTAATAATAATGTTGTAATAGAAATATAAAAAGAAATTTAAAATCGGTATTAAATGGTGATTTATTACATTATATCTTTTGTTGTCATATTTTAAATTTAATTGTATAAGAATGTATAAATTGCATTCAGCCTTATATAGAAAGTATAAGATCAGTTATTTTATTTATTCAAACATCACCTAAAAGATTTCAAAAATTTAGATATCTATGTGCAAAAATGGCTTAAAACTTAAAAAATTTTAGTTAGATATTCAACATAAATAGAACACAACATATGACATATTAAGTTTATGTTTATCTTATAATAACATAATTACAACATATTATAATGCAAAATATAATTATTTTTTAAATAATGAAGATTGGAATAATTCTAACATAATCCATAAATTTTTAGAACCATTTTATTGTACAACTCAACAATTATTGGGTCAATATTATCTTACTAGTTCTCTAATTTTAGTTAATTTATTTAATATTACAAATGTTTTTCAATAATATAGACAAATCCCATGTTTTGTAAATATTATTCAATTAATAGAAGAAAAATATAATAATTATTGGGATGAACCTCTATTGTGGGCATGTTTAGCATTAGTTATGGACTCTAAGCATAGATTAGTTAATTTATAGTACTTTTAGATAATATTTTTAGTAACATAAATAAACTTGAAAGAATAGATTAATTTAATAATAAAGTTAAGGAAACTTTATATACATTATTCGAAGAATATATTAAATTTTACGGTGATGAAAGTAGTTTTAGTGCTGATACATCTAATTTTGTAGGAAGAAATACTCCTATTAGTTGTAGTGGTAGTTCATTTTAAAGTAGAATAAATAAGAATAAAGAAAAATACGCAAAATTAACCACTAATAATGAATTAAAAAATTATTTAGAATGTAAGTTTCCTTTTAGTGAACCTGAAATGAATAATTTAAATATATTAAAGTGATGATTTAGTATTGTAATTAGATTTCCTATAGTTTCTAAAATGGCAAAAGATTTACTAACGATTTCGACGTCTACTGTTACATCAACGTCTGCATTTTTAACAGGTAAAAGAATTCTAAGTAATAAAAGATGTAAATTAATAATAAAAAAAATGTAGAAGCCTCCATGTACCTAAAGGTATGATATGGTTGATCGTCTTCAGGTTTTAACTTAAAAGACGAATCAAAAGATGAGATAACAACATAAATTTCAATGGAAGCCATATTTGAGATGGTGGCTTCTATTGATGTCAATGAATAGAATTTTTTTTAAAATTTTAATTTAAAAATATTGATGTAATAATTATAAATATAAAATGTTGAATATCTTATGTATTTTTAAATTTTTTTTATGTATATATCAAATATTTAATAATAAATAAATATTTTTTCAATTTTTTAAAAAATAAAAACAGACTGACTCGACGAGCCAGTCCATCCTGACCTGACCTTGTCATGGGCTATGGGCCATGTTGGGTTGAAGAGTTTAACAACACGACCGGACTTGGACCACAAGTCAGCCTGGCTTGGCCCGACCCGATCCAGGCTTGACCAGGCTGTAAGATTTACAAGCTCGATCGAGCTGCAAGATTTACGGGCTGGATTACCCCAATTTTATCTCTACATGCAATCGTAGTTGGGTTGTAACGGCAAGTCAGTTGAACTTACAGAAGTGAGATTATAATCATGCGAGGTTAAGGTCAATGAGTCCTATGTATACTGTGTCAACGGGAAAAACTCTAGCAAGTAACTGTAATTTTTTTTCAACATGCGATAGTTGAGAATGAGAAACAAGGTGAAAAGTAGCCGTGTACTCCTCACGGAGGAAAAGAGCTACCTTTGAAGAAGGTAAAGCAGGCAACATCCTTTTATCTGCTATATATTGCAATTTTTTCTCACTTATACAATTAGCAATTCCAATATCGAATCAATATAAATCCTATACACGTTTGGTAATGCAAAAGCACAACCAGAATAGAATACGAAGAATATGGTGAATAGCTATAAATTTATATATAAACATGATGTGGAATAGCGTAGCTATTCACCCTATTCATCTTATTCTACTGATGTTTTTGCATGATCAAACAAGGACTGGAATTACTTCGAAGTTATTCCAATGCCAAAGAGAGGTTTATACCTACAAAAGCTGTCAAGCACCATGTTGGCATCAAAAGATCTTTACGAGTGAGTCGTATAATCAAGGCCCTATACAAGTTCAAGGCCCGCTATCAACCCAAAGCAAATGGAGGAGGTGCTTTACATAGGGCACTTCCCTCCCTTATATGTCAAGCAACATCTCATCTACATGATTTGAAGAAAAAAAGGGAAAAGATTTGGATAAAGTCTTTAAATCCATATATGTAGGCATGCCACTACAGATTCAAAATAGTCGAGAAAAGATAATTGATATCATGCAACCATATCAAAGATAATTTGGAAACTTTTAAATTCAAATCTTCTAACTGATGTAAATTCAAAAAGAGATGCATCATCTTTATGTAAAGAAGAGAGATGCACCAAGGAGAGATATAAACCCGAAACCACATGAGATAGAGAAAGAAGTAGTCATCCAAGGAGTTCCCTCGCCCTGCTTGACCGTGCACTTCCATTCACCCCACGCGAGGAGAAAGTAACGAGAACACTTCTCAAAATTTGAAGGTTTCCCCTTTTTCTTTTAAATTCGCTCTACTATTGGACAATACATATATCTAAATTTCATGTATATAATAAATTACCAATAATACAATGTTTAAATCACATGTATTTCATATTATCTTTATATACTCCATATATTATTCGACATTATATTCAATAATACAAATTTATAATCACGACACATGATTCATATATTTTATATTACCTCTATATGTAACGTTATACAATATATTATTTGATATTACATTCAATAACACAAATCTATACCTTCGACGCCTTCTTACATGCATCTCTTCGATTTTATATTTTTCTCCTTTATGTTTACCGCTTTTGCAATTTATTCTTTCGACATCATATTCAAAGACATCCTTTTGACACATCATGGATGATAGAATACGATATTATAAATCTAATTTATATTAACATTATATTCGATTTATTTTTGATATTAATCCAATTAAATCTAATTTTATACTTAAACATGTTATATGACATATTTATCGACACCATACTTCATTTATGTCAACCGTTAAAATATTACTAAATTATGCTAAATCACGTACTTTTATCAACATTATATTTAATCATACTTATAGTTGATCTCTTTTACAATAAATTATGAATTTCCATCAACATTATATTTAATTATACATATATTTAATACTATGCCTTACATAAAAAATCTCATTCATACTAGAACATATGTTTTACAAACATTATATTCAATAATATATGTGTTTAATCTTATATTTTTCTCTATATTATGCATGTTAATAACATGTTAGTTTAATATTACATTCAAATATATACAAAAGAACATATGTTAATCTTGACATTATATTCAAATATAAATGATTACATAAAAATCACTTTCCCCATTTATACACAAGTTTTATTATATAACTTTAATCTCTTTTATCCCGAAACATGTGTGATAATCATAATGAGGTTCTTTTGTGATAATCAACAAACTCTCATAAAAAATGATTCAAGAGAAATCTAAATATTGAAAAAATTACAACAATACCCCTAAAATTGTTAGAAAAATACAAACTCCACAAAATTGTAGAAAAGAATTCTTAAACACACCACCATCTCTCTCAAGAAGATAGAATGAGCTTTTCTTACTTGTCTAAGTCGGAACACACAGTGTCACAAGTTTAGTAGTAGAGAGCATCAAATTGATTTTTTTAATGGAACATCAAATTCGTTTACTACATGTTATCAGTGTAAGATATTCCCCACAGGGAAAGCACCAAAAACAAGGAAATGCAGAGCAGAACTCGGGTTTTTTTTCTATAAACCTGCAAGCTTCAATTAGGACTCGCTAAATCTGGAAAACGAAAATTGGAACTTTTCCAGTGCGAGTCACATTCTAATTTTGCTGTTATTGTTGGCAATGCCACGACAAGATTGCAATTTCAACACTTACAATGGAAGCAAGCTGAGTTTTTTTTTCTTCTGATAAATAATCAGATCTGATGTTGTTAGAATTAATTAGGCAAGAAGTGGAGTACAATCATAGAACTCAACTTAATTGACTGTCAAATATCTGCAGAGATTCCTTGAGTAGTCTTTGAGCCTCCTCTCTCCTCCTACGAAGAAAAAGGCAGTTATAAAACAATAATCATTCATGACAAGGAATAAATTCACAGTTGTGAGGCAAAATATCTATAATATGGTATAAATTAACATCTAATAAAGCTAATATAATCAGAAAGCCCATACGAGACAAATTAATGTAAGGTGCGAAGCTTGAGTATTTTAACAAAGAAAAATAATTAGCAAAGTTCTTTGCAACACATTGTGACTATTTGAATGTGTAAACAGAATTCTTCACCTAATTCAGTTGTACAGTACCAAATAAAGCATACAAAATAATTTGCAACACCAAATAAGCTACATTATGCATTAGTATCTTAAGGATTTTCCTGTTGAAACCCAATTCCATCTTCACGGTAGCAAAATTAGCGGTTAAATACTTAAATGATAAGACACTTTGGGAAACCAAGCTGAGGTCCTACTCACATTGAAAACTGGTAAGGAAAGCTTTTGTTGGTAATTTAGCACCAAATGCGATCATTAACAGCAAAAGCTACTGCACTTTGATTGATTTTAAATTCTAAATGCGCTATACACCACCAGTGCTACAATAGAATATGAACAGTTATGCAGCCATATCCATGTTATTCATCATTGCCCAACAATTGGTACATTTTCCAACAGACCAAGATTGCAGAAGTTGAGGCCTCAGCCTCCGCCATCCAAAATATATAACTCAATTGGATAACACTACCCAAACAAAGAAGTCAAAGATCCTAGTGGCATCTGCTTTGAAGTATCCTAAAACTAGACAGTTCAATCATTCTTCAATCTATAGCCGAAGGGCTCCAATGAGATCCCTCTACCAAAAAGACTTAGATTATGTCCATGTGCTATCCTACAAAACCTCTTTACGAACAACCATCCACAGTCAGCCTTCTAGTTAGATCACACATTCCAAAACACTTTTTATTTCTGCCTCTAGATCTGAACCTAGGCAAGACAACCTCAACCACTGAAGCTTTCAATGTTATTCCTCCATTCTGAGATTTTTTCTTATCAAACGAACGAAGAAAAATTAAGGTAAAGAATAAAGTAATTCTTATAGCATTAGGTGTAGGCACAGCGATACAGCATAAAACAGCCTGGTGAGTTATAAAATGGCACATTTGGACCAAAAAAAGTTAAATTAAAAAAATATCGACAAATATTTTCCACAAAAAACCAGAAGATGTGAAGGTAGACCAAGATATTCCTGCTTCAGGCTTAAGCAAGATAGGAAGATTAGAGGTCAACTAACACTTGGTAACAATAAATGGCACCTATTTCTGAAAAAGGTTTGTTCTATCATGACATGTACATTTCCATTTTTAGGAACATGATAGTTAGACTAAGAGGAAGAACTCCCTGTGATTAAGGTTGTTAGTGTATTTAATATGTCTTCTCTGTGGAGCTGTGTTCCATACTATTCCACAAGCAATACATTGTGCTCCATAATATCAAGAAATTAGGGATCTGCCAATCAGATGAGCAACCACATGGAGATGAAGTTGTTGGAGCACATAATGTGTCGATTGGACCAACTCCTTGGAGCTGAACAAGGATCAATTTCAAGTACCACATGGATGCCTTCAGACATAGTGACATAGCCACTGTTAATGAGGACTACTACAAGCACATGTACTCCAAGGCCCTTCAACGGCTCAGGACCTCCATGACCACTATCTTCTAAGAGCCTGCAACCAAAAAATTAAAGGAAACTAATTTGGAAGAATCAGAGGTAATGGGGTAAGCAGGATTATGGTCACTTGATTGGTGACTCTATTAGTGAGAAAATAAGAAGCCCAGATGATCTATTTTCTGAAGTAGCTAAAGATAGTAGATGGATGTCTGCATCTCGTCAATAGCTCTCAAACAACAAAGGTGCATTCTTTATTCTGAACTCTGAAGTGAAAGTCATAATCATTTTATCTGGCTATTGTAGCAGTTGCTTCAAAATGATAAAACTCAATCACTGGTGCCACAATTAGTTTTCTTTTATTTTTTAAGAAAAGGATAGTTTCAAAGAAAAGGAAGGTGATTGCCTTTGGGAATATCAAAATTCTCCAAAAATAACTTAATATGCCTCATATTTGTAGAACCCTGTCGTCAGAAAGGAAGTAGGAAATAAGGCCATCCATATATCAATACTCCCTTTACACAAGTAGAATATGCTTCAAATAAAGGGAGGAAACGTGCTGAAACCATTACTGAAAGTTTTCTCATACAGATTTGCCTCCCATACCTGTCAAAGACACCATAAACAAAATGCAAGTCCCCTTGGTACTGCATTTGCCCCAAGTTAAGAACAATTTACAAATATGCTTCTAACATTATGATAAGATAATTGCCAAAGATCATAGAGAATAATAATGTATATCTTATTACTAGGAGAGAGATTACATATATATAAGTATGACTAGATGATACCTTAATATATGGATATCCAATAATCCATATAACAGCCATATAACATAGGATATGCTCAATAATATCTCTAACACTCTTCCTCAAGTTGAACAAATATATTAGTTGAGCAAGTTGCTCGAAAGGCAGTATGTAGGAAGTGGTAATGATCCCACTCATTACAATATCACATACGTAGTGACAGTCAATCTCAATATCTTTTATTCGCTCATGAAAGATTGGATTGTTGGTAATAAAAATTGCTACTTGATTATCACAATACATAAACATAGAAGTTTTCACAGTAAAACCAAGCTCCACTAACAAGAACTTAAGTTACATTAATTCGCAAGTTATCTGTGCTATCAAGCGATACTCTGCCTCTACACTAGATCTTGAGACAACATTTTATTTTTTACTTCACCAAGTGACTAGATTACCTCTTATGTATGTGTAGTACCCTAAGGTTAACTTTTTATCTCCTTTATCGCTTGCATAACCTAAATCTAAATAAACTTCTACTTCTAAGTGTCCATTCTTTTTATAGATTAGACCCTTGCCAAGAAAGCCTTTGATATCAACTAATACACGTAGTGCACCCTGATAATGGACAATCCTAGGCATATGTATAAACTTATTAAGAAAGCTTACTACATAAGAAATATTTGACCCAATAACTATCAAATGAATCAACTGTAATGCCGAATGTTACAGCATCCATGCCGATTCGTCTTCGAGAGTGGTTGCATTGAGAAGTCAAAGGAGTGGAGGTAGATCGGCAAGGAGTGGAAACGTTGTAAGGTGGCTCGTTTGATGACAACAATAATGAAGAACAGAGTTATCGAAAGATAAATCACAAGTGGCTCATGATGGCAACGTTTATGAGGAAAGGCATCCCAGATTCTGTCAATGGCTATTTAGAAGAGGATTTATTCCCTATATTGTGCATCTAGTAGTGAGTGTTGTTATGAAAGAAAGGGAAGCAAGGCACAACAGCTACAACTAAAAGAAGGGATTCACCACCATCAACCGTGAACTTGTCAGACTTGGACGGAGAGGTTCATCGAACGTTGAGAAGTTCACCAACGTAAGGAATCGATCGCCAGTGTAAGGTATGAAATGGGTTCGATAATGGGTTGAGTTGCTTTGCTATTTCATTAGTTCTACTGAGAAGAAGATGAACAATGGATCAATTTGCTAGTTGAAGAAAATAAAAGAATAGTTTCTTGTAAATAGTAATAAGCATATGAAAGGTACTATAACATTATTTTTTGTTTTGGAAGATAAATTAGTTTTATTTTGATTTTGGAAGAGAACTTAGTTTTATTTTGATTTTGGAAGAGAACTGTAGCATTAATTAGGTTAAAACAGCACTCATGCGTGAGGTTGAAGATGATAGACATTTTGCAGTTTTTGATTTAAGTTTTGCATATTTTCAGAAGAATCCTTACATTACATGTCTTATGTTATGTCATTCCTATTATTACATCTAGGTCCCTAAAAGGTTATGGATTGAATTAATTCAAAGTTTATGAGTACAACAACTGCAACCATATCCTGTGAATAAAAACTTAGGAGAAAATTACATAAGAACTCTTACACATATTCTTATTAAGCAAAATAAAATTTTACAATCAAGTCCTTAGATTTATAAAGAATTAAATATTAATCTATTCAAATGGAAAAGATAAATAATGCAAGTGTCTCTTAAGATAAGATATGCGAAAAAGAGAATAAAGTCTTGACATATGATTCTTTGTAGTAATGACGCAAAAGGTTGATGCACTGGATTGCTGAAGTTTAGTGTTGGATTCTTTTAAAGATCTCGTGGCAACAATAAGTCCACTACAAAGGACACTAACTTAACGAGATACTGGTTGATATATAAAGTTCTCACTTATAAATCAAATATGTAATTGAATATCTAATAATGAGAATGAGGATAGATTGTATACCAATTAGAAGACTGCATTATACTAACAATGGATGGTCCAAAAGATCCACCAAAAGACTGAAAGGAAATGAAAATAAAAATAAAGAATCTATCATAAATCTGTCTAAAATTGTAGTAAGTTAGGATCTCATATGCATTCTGAATTTTTCATAAATTTATACTGTATTGTTGTTTATTGCAAGTAATCATGGATCGTAAAGTTGCTTTAGCTTAAACTTGTATGATGAATAGTGTGGCTCAATGAAATACACATAGAACCCAAAAGATTACAGTCTTAGTTTTCTTTTTAAATTTCTAACCATGTAATAGAACTATAATAGACAGATTTAAGAGATGTAATAACTATGATATTAACTTAAGCGTTCATTTTTATCTATTTGTAACATACACACATACACAGAGTCTTATTAATACCTCCACTAGCCCGTAAGTGTATAGATGTTACAACAACTGCCTTAACAGTTGCCAATATCTACCTACATCCTCATATACCTCTAAGGTGTGATCCAAAAACCTAAGCCTTGGTCGATAGGAGTATTTTTTGATTTGTACCCAAAGAGACCCGTTTTTTGTAGAAGATCGATAGCATACTTCCTTACGAATGAGGCCATTCTATTCCTACTATATGTAAATTCAATTCCCAGAAAATATCTGGATTTACCCATATCTTTTGTAATAAAATGCCTTTTCAATACTCCTTTGTCTCACTGATGCCTACAAAGTCAATCCCTATCAAGATAATGTCATCCACATATACCACCAAAAGTACACAGTCACCAACTAATTTCTTGATGAATACAAAGTGATCAACAACACATCTTTGGAGTCCATATCCTGTGACAATGTTACTAAACTTTTCAAATCATGCTCATGAGCTTTGCTCTAGACCATAAATAGCCTTTCGAATTAAACAGATACAATTTTTTCTTTAAGTAATATACCGAAGAGGTTGCTTTATAAGTACCTATTCTGTCAAATTATCACAGAGAAAAACATTTTTTACATCCAACTAACACAAATTCCACGATTGGTTGGCAACAACACGTATAAAACTTAGACACACCACAAGAGAAAAAGTCTTAACATAATCAATCTCAAAAGTCTCAACATACCAAAAAGGTTCGCAGGCTGACTAGGCTCGATCAATCTGTTGCTTTACTTTTTCATTTGTTTTAAATTCTATGCTTGGCCCAACTTAGTCCAACGATTGAGCCCAAATGGGCCTAATCGGGCTCGACACGGCTCCCAGCCTGATCCAAGCCTAAGTCGGCCCGATCCAATTTACATCTCTAACAGGATCACATATAGTCAGGAACATAGTCACAACAAGCACCTCATGATATTCCTTTATTTTGAAGTTATTGGCTACAAATGGTTGATAAACCTTCAACTCATCAAGTAATGCACGAAGAG
The DNA here is from genome assembly GCA_024699735.1 of Posidonia australis. NCBI lineage: Eukaryota > Viridiplantae > Streptophyta > Magnoliopsida > Alismatales > Posidoniaceae > Posidonia > Posidonia australis. The sequence continues at coordinate 64,534 of JAMKQA010007250.1, forward strand.
AGGCATACTAGTCTTAAACTGAGAAATCTCCTTATCCTTGTTGAGGTGTGAACAACTACTCATAAATCTCACAAATGCAAGAAATATTTTTTTCATGTTCATAAGTACTTTTCAACGTATCCCAAATTCATTTTGCAGGCTTGAGCATTATGACTCCATAGGCAATATTCTCCATACTGTTTATGAGCTAGAATATAACGACACAATCATCAGTAAACCAACCTTCATAAGTCGTATCCTTGACATCTAAGGGGTCATGTGTGAGATGCCTGATCTTTCAGTGGACACCAATGAAGGTCTCAAAGGTTTGAGACTACAAGAAGTAATTGTTGCCATTCAATTTTACCAAGGCACTACTGAAATTCTTCACAAACAACTCATGAAAATCTCAAGGAGGACGCCATATCCTTAACAAATAGTGCAAATCAACAACAAACTGGTCTGATTGGCACAGAAAACGACAACAACAGATTGGAAAAACACCAGACAACACGTGTTTTGGCATACACGATGGAAATAACGGCATATTTAGGGCATACACACAATCTTATGGCCTTCAACACATCAAGGGTAGCAATAGCAACCTAGAACAAGGCATAGGAACTACTGACAGGGCTACACAAGATTGCTGATAGCCCTAGAAGAAAACTGACAGCTAGCGGGTTGAAGAGGAAAGAAGAGAAGAGGCCGTCGGGTGCTACAGTGATTCCAATAGTGCTACAGCAACTCCGACCAATGCTACAGTGAACGAACCATTACATATATATAGATATGATTAGATGGTATCCTAATACATGGATATCCAATAACCCATTTAACACCCATATAACATACAATATATCCAATAACATCTCTAACAATAATAATAAGCTACTAATTCAAAATTGCTAAATTTTAAAATGATTAGAAGAAAACAAACAATTTTTATGTAACAACCATATAAAAGCTGTACGTCTACAACACAATCACATACCGTTTAATATCTTCTACAGCTTGTTTTCGACGTTGTATCTGAAGCTCCAGAATATGAATGAGTGTAGCTCTCGCCTTAAGTACCATAAGAATTGAAGACCCAATAGAAAAAGAAAAGAAAAACAATAGCATCGATGATGAAAGTGAATTAACAATAAAAGCATTCTCCAATTCAATGATGTAAAATACATATATCTAAATGAAAATATGGAAATTGTGTGCCAACCTGATGGGGTCGAAGAGAGTTGAGGAGATGATGAAGGTTCTTAAAGATGAGGGAGACTTCCTCAACACGACGTGCATACTGGGAGGGCCTCTCCACCAGCACATCTGCCAGCTCTAGGAGGTGCAACTGCAGCTCCCGATTCAGTGCCCTCAAATCCTTCTTGAAATCTACCAGTGTTCAGACAAGTATCACTTAGATAAACCAACAACTGATAATTTTACAAAAACAAAAATGTCAAAGAACATATCCTGCATCACTATAGATTCCACCAAATGAAAAATCTTACAAAAGCAAAAGACAATTTTCAAGCAAAAAAGGACTATAAACGTAAGGAAGACATGATACCAATATTGGGGCCTTTTGGGTAGAGTTGGCGAACACCTTGTTCCTCCAAGCTAGGGAGCACATCGTCTGTCTACAAAAGAACAAACTTAAAAATGACACAGCAAGAACCACAACCTAGAGATTACACTCGTATTGGGTTTTCCTTACAGTGTAAGTGGCACCAAAGAGAGTGTATGTCGTCCCCTTTGGGAGCGGAGGTGGTGGAGGTGGTGTTGATTTGGGATCCTCCAAGTAATCTTTGTACAGCCTGTAATATGGAGGTGGTGGAGGATATGATGCAGAAGTTGCCATCTTCCTGAACACATATATTTCATAGATCAAGACAACAATTAAAAAGAAATATGTTTATCAAAACAATACAATCAAAAGAATGTATAACCTATGTTGGATTGTAACTCCTTACTACTAGTAGAAGTAGTTTTTTTGGTCATCTTTAAAAGATTATCATCCTATATTAGGAAAACAAAACAAATAATATAATTATACAAGTACATGCTAAAACCAGGATGCAATGTTAATGTTAAGCATAATGGCTAAGAAATATTGATTGACGATCACTAGACTGCTACTGTAGACCAACATAGATCCATGTAACCCAGATAAACGGAGCCTAATCAGTTCCAAAATCCAAAATAACTATCATAGATCCATTTAACTCAACATAGTGCAGTCATGAAAACATTGATGCTAAAAATTTATGCTTCTATACGTATAATCAATACACAAGGATCTGAAGCCTCACAGTCGATTGATGGACAAGAAAACATTGATGCTCAAAATTGCAGACCTTGGGCTTAGTCAAGCAGTCAATGTTCCACTTAAGAAATACACTCATGAGGTACAATAGGGGATGGTATTTACTATGTTATTCGTCTTTATGTGTGGAGAAACAAACTTACTGCTCTTAATGTATGGATCTAGATCCTGACACTGTGGTATAGAGCTCCAGAGGTGCTACTTGGAGCAACACATTATTCAGCACCTGATATATGGTCTGTCTGCTGCATACTTGGTATGTTTACTATATTCATTACTAGAGTTTCTGATTTGCTAGTGCCAAATACATTTCATGTGTAAAGTGATTATTTCCTCTAATTCTTCTTTGTAATTTTCAATTAACAGCTGAATTAGTTACTAAGCAAGCACTATTCCCTGGCGATTCCGAACTACAACAGCTACTTCATATTTTCAGGTCATCTAACTACTTTACTCTCCTTTTCATGTTTGAGAAGTATTAAATTTATGTTGAACTAATAGTGCTCTTGTTGGCTCCATGGTGCAGACTATTGGGCACTCCAAATGAAAAACTTTGGCCAGGTGTAAGCAAGCTAACAAATTGCAATGAGTACCCTCAATGGAGCCCAAAGGAGCTGGCATCAGTCATTCCCAACCTGGATGATCAGGGACTCGATCTGCTATCAGTAAAATTCAGTGATTTTTCTGTTAAAATCGATGGCAACTATATAATTGTCCTAATGTGAAAAAAAAATGGTTGTTGCAGAAGATGTTGCTGTATGAACCTTCAAAAAGAATCTCTGCAAAGAAGGCTATGAAGCATTCTTATTTTTGATGATGTGAACAAGGCCCACAATTGAATGTCATTGGAGTTTTAACTGAAGATGATTGTAGTAAATAGCTATAAGATTAACATGTAATACCCACTTGCTTTGCTCAAGCAGTGGCTTGTTTTCTCCTTTTGCTTAGTTGGCAAATGGATCGTTCTTTTTTCTAGACCTGCTCCTGACTGTAATTGTATTTTGACATGACTCATGGCCTTCATGCAATATGAATATTTTCTATGCCATCCGATGTTTCTTCATGATATGCCTATCAAGATTAACTAAAAATACTGGTTAGAGATTATTAGTACAACCGTGTTGAACCTAATATGATGAATTTTATGATAAGAACTTGCCTATGCTGATTGCTGGTGGAAGAGCATAATGTAACAAAAGTATGAACTAATGCAGAGTATCCGAGTCTACTAGACCCAGTGGAGGAGCAGAGGAAAGAAAGACTCACCGAGCTACTAGCCGCGATTAAGCAAGGAGCGGCTGTCGTCTGGAGAGCGGAGGAGAAGGTGGGGAAGCCGCTGTCGTCTGGTGGGGAGTGAGGCTGCCTTTGTCGGCGAGGAGGAGGAGGCGAAGTGGCTGCCGCCTGTCGTCCGACGACAAGTGGAGAAGGAGGACGAGGTCAGATCCGACGCAGAAAGGAGGGAAGGAGTGGAGGAGGAGAAGGGTTTTGGAGGAGGAGGCCGAGGAGGCCGAGGAGTGGAAGAAGATGAAGCGGCTCGTTAGCTTCGGAAGGGAAAAATAGGAATTACTCGAAAGTAAAATAAGAAAAATAGAAATAAGTGGGCAGTAGTATTGGTATTCTTATTGTTAAGATATATTTTTATTTTAAAAAATATATTTATTATATTATATATGTAATAATTTTTAGATAAAAAATAAACACATTCTATACATATATGTATAAAAATAATTTAGTGAAATAATTTTTTTGTACATCTCCTACGGAATAGTTATTTTAGAATAAGTAATCAGAATAGTAATTACTATTCCACTTTTATTCTACTTTTTAACTTATCAAATAGAATTATTATTCCAATTCTTTCTTTATTCCAAGATCCAAACATGAACATGGTTTTACTCTTTATATATATGTAAATTTTGCAAATATAGTATTTAAATTTTTATTTATTAGTTATTAAATATTTATGTCTTAAGTTTTACATATAAATGGATTAATCAATTTAAAATAAATAAATAAAAATATCAAATTTTCATATTTGAATATTGTCAAAGTGGATATATCAACATTTGTGTATTGGATTCGATTTTTTTTTTCTTTTCAAATTCAATCTATCAGATGTTTTTTCGAATAGAAATTCAAGATTCTAGATGCAGATTTCGAACAGAATTTTGGAAATTGTCAAATTTCTAACACCCCTAATGGTATTGACATCCAACCTTGATTTCGAGCTACCATGAAGTACCGCATTTTATTAACTCGGCTGCTTTAGTGTGCACCTGAGTTTGGAAGGCAAGCAAATACCCCAAAGGAAAAAGAGGATCACAAATTTAAACCTGGCTCTACCATTTCCTGCTATTCTCCCACAACGAGAGATCCACAACACCCTACTACCATTTTCATTCCAAATACCAACTGTTTTCTTCCAAATACAAGTTTTCTAGAAAGATAAGTTAAAAAAGTTTATTCTCTGCCCTCAATTACCATATTATATGCCGTGCTTGTGGAAAATCAACGATGAGAACATGATGACGATCAGGCAGAGACATCGACTACTTACCGAAAGGCAAGATAGATAAACATATTATAAACATCAAACTTGATCTTACAATTGGGAATCTGCCTTTCATATAGAGAAGACAACCAAAGTTGCTGAAACATCGACGCTACCATAACTTAAAATAAAAATAATCTGCCACTTTTAAGTTCAAAAATAAAAAACAAAATCGGTGTCTGACCACAGTACTCAGCAGAAATCTAATGAAATGAGAGGAACTTGTGAAATACTGCAGGTGACTACAAGGGCAATTAAGGATCACGGATATGCATGCTGCTTAGAACACACGGTATGGTTTCCCCATGGTACTCTTGAGATACAAGCACCTCACCTGCAAACAACACAGAAACAAAAATAACTGAAATGGTAACATACAATAACAGCCATGTTCTAATGCCACTGTGGGGCATGAATCCATCCACTCCAATTATTTCTAGTTTTCCACCAACACTATTAAGATGACGCATAGAAAATAAAAACCATAAATGACCAGCATTTCATGGTTGTTTATGACCCATAGCTAATAACATACCATATAATTCAGCAATCTTTTTCACTCTTACAGATTTAAATATAAAAGTTGGTTAACGTTGGTCTGTAGAGCCCAAAAATACATGGAAGAATGTGGACCACTACAGGATGCTCCAAAACAAACCTAAAGAATTAATTAACAGGTCAAGCACTATGATGAACAAACAAAACCATGAAATTTTATGAATTGCCAAGAAAGCTATGAAATAGTATTGATGAAATGCAATAGAAATGCCAATCAGTTAAAACAAAGCCCATATCTCAACCATAATTCATATGAAAGTTATTTTAACCAAAAACTAATATTTTGCCTTATGATAAAAACACATTACCATACGAGAATCTTCATGATAAGGTCAAAGAAAGCTTGTACTAAACTCAATGACGTGAAATTTATTGTTAAAAACAATTTAGTATATTGGAACTCCAATCAAGAATAAGTTAGTGTATATATTTTCTACCATGAAACTGACGACAATTCTGACTTCTGAGAAGGACATCATCTGTTCTATTACTACAAATATTATTTTTGTTTAACAATTAGCGATAGCAAAATACCTTGCTGTGATCCTTAAACTATATTGCTGAATGATGACACAAAAAATCCTAACTTTTGTCCTGCCATTAAGGTTCCAACTTCTTGGGTCTCCAGGCATCAAGCAGAAATTCCACATTACTTGCATTAAAAAAGAAACAGAGATAACAATAGAGATGGAAGACATACATTTTGCCAATTCTTCTTCCCACATGTGTTTGTAATCTACTTTTCTTTTTCCAATTACTGAAACACTTTGTCACAAATGGATCAGATTTATTATTAGATGATCGGAAGAGATAGCAAAAAAGACAAAATACAACATTCTTTGTAATACTATACTCTAACCAAGTAGGATATTGATCAAACCAAGTTGGTGAAAACTCTTGATTTTGATCAATAATAAACTTAGAAGGAAATAATAGTGGTGAGGTTGACAAGATGGTCTTTGTAGATAATCCCTTCGAATTTTATCTTGATCATTGAATCGATAACTAGATATTGGTGGCCTTAAATCAGAAGGAAGATCATTTAGATTTAACTCTACACGCTTTTTCTTTAAAGAAGTGTGACTACTGTCAATTTCTTCATTGATTTTATTTTTCCCTTTTATCAAAAACTTATCCATGAATGAAGAAAAAGTATCTGAAATAAGATCAAACAAGACAAAAAAGACAGTAACTATTAAGCATAAGTATGAAATCTCAGAATATTAGATGCTTCAATTCCATTTTCCTTTTTGTGCTATATCTACACTAAAATTTTGTAAGCATGGAATTTAGATTAAAGCAAACAATAAGAACAGAAAACAGAAGCATGGTCATGGACTCATGGGATATGATAGACACACTTTGACATCAGTTGACAAGAGTTTCACCAAGACAAGTTAGCAGGCCAGGTAAAACAAAACAAGTGAATGACTGATCAAATACCTTCACTTGAAATTATAGACAAAAAATAAAAATCTTTAATGTTAACGAAACATCTAAAATCTAAATACCTGCCAAGTGCCAAAAATAGGTTAGGAAAGGGAAGGTGTCTGGCAAACAGTTGAAAGAGCCAAAGAGGTCGTACGCTGTCGTTTATGGCGTCGACCGGCGACTGGTGGGAGGAGGGGTGTCACGCCTCAAATTTTCCAACAATAATTTAAACAAATTAAATTACGAAAAAATTAAAGCTAAACAGTAAATATCAAACTACCAGGAACCTATGTGTGCAGCTAGGGGACTCCGATTTATATGCACTACATTAAACCAATCGCATGTCTGCACCTGCAAACCAAAACCACAAGGAAAACGCATGAGTGACCAAAGTCACCCAGTACGCACCCCACAAAAACTGCAGAAAACAAAACCATAATCTATTTTCCTTTTAAATTCACTTCGCAAACCATTTTCTCAAAACCTCATAGATTAGGCCCACACCGGCCAAAACCACAAACCAGGGCTCTATTAACCCAAAGCCACAAGCAAGGGCCCTCAATGGCCAAAACCACACACAGTGAGTCGAGAAGCCCGGCGCCAGGCAACCTAAGTCTGGCCACAAGCAATCCACCGAAGAGCCACCAATGACGTCTGCACTGCCACGACGTGCCACCCTGTGCAGGAGCCACGTCGTCCTGCCATTCTCCCTCCTGGAGAACCCTCACAAAGCCAACCCCTCCTTGGGAAGATTGTCTTGTCTCTTAGGAAGCTACCAGCTACGGGGCACGTGTCCCACCCGCACTGGCCATCATAGGGTACGCCTCCTCAAGGCGTCCTCCACACAAGGTGCTTAGGAGGGAGTATCGAACCTCCACACCTGACAACACCCGAGCCTCAATGCTTACAGCGACAGCAGGAGTATCATACCTCCCTGTCATGCCACAAGACACCTCAACCTGCGAACCACAACCCTTGCTTTGAGACGACAGTCAAGGAGTCTCATACCTCAAGGACCCGACGCCCCTCAGCCTTAGATATCTCGGCCCCCGACCTCAACTAGGGAGTCGCGCTCGATCATGCGAGAATGTTGTCACATTCCCTGGTCCCGACGACACGGTCCCACACTATCTCGGTCCGCACACAGAAAGTCAGGAAAACATTTTCCAAAATAGGCCAACTATTTCCTTAAAATCCATTTCCAAAACCATTTTCATATCTTTAAAAATTCTTCCAAAACCTCGACAAAGCGACGCGTCAGGTGTCCCAGGGGACCCCGCTGACAGCCCACAATCCCATCTCATAGGGACAAAACACGGTAATCCAGAAAGCCCTCGGAAAATGCATTTTATAAACTCATTTGGGCCCTTATTCGGCATGCCGAAAATCAGGTTCGGTATGCCGAAATCTACTGATTCGGTCGACCAAGGTGATTCGACAGGCCGAATCGACTACAGGACCAAACTGACAGAAAAACGGTATACTGGACGAAATCGGTATATCGAAATTCACTGATTCGGTGTTAGACATGGAAATCGGGCCGGGCCGGCATCGCGGACCTGTGGGCCCGGCACGGCCCATGGCCCGGCCGCGGGCCGGGCCCACGGGCCCACGGGCCG
>JAMKQA010007251.1:0-59339 GCA_024699735.1 Posidonia australis
CAGCCTCTTGCTATACGCCCAAGGGCGATATGCCATGCCATGCTAGTGCCTTATGCTAAATAGGTGCTTGATGTGTGGGGTGTGTCCTATGCTCAGGATTATCACTCTTTATTTCGGGTCAATCGCATATTGCAAGTATATTGCAAGTATGCTCAGGATTATCCTTTTCCATCTTCTTCTAGACTACTAGACGGAGTCAAGATGGTCCCATCCCAGGTTCGATCCGAATGGACGAATCTCAGTGCCACCCTTTGACTGTGAATTCTGATCCTGACAGGCGGAATTGAGGCCACTTTTCCATCTTGTTGTAGGCTACCGGACGGATTCTAGATTGTCCCATCCCAGGTTCGATCCAGACGGATGAATTTCGGTGCCACCCTCTTGCCTTTGAATTTTGTCCCTGACAGGTGGATTCACGGCTACCCTTTTCCATCTTCTTCTAGACTACCGAATAGAGTCTAGATGGTCCCATCCCAGGTTCGATCTGGACGGACAAATTTCGGTGCCACCCATTTGCCTTTGAATTCCAATCCTAACAAGTGGATTCAAGGCTACCCTTTTCCATCTTCTTCTAGACTATCGGACGGAGTCTAGCTGGTCCCATACCAGGTTCGATCAGGACAGACAAATCTCGGTGCCACCCCCTTGCCTTTGAATTCCAACCCTGATAGGTGGATTCATGGCTACCCTTTTCCATTTTCTTCTAGACTATCAGACGGAGTCTAGATGGTCCCATTCCAAGTTCGATCTGATTGGACGAATCTCGGTGCCACCCTTTGCATGCGAATTCCAACCCTTACAGGCATATTCAAGGCCATTTCTCCATCTTCTTCTAGGCTATTGAAAGGAGCCTAGATGGTCCCATCCCATGTTCGATCTGGACGGATGAATCTCGATGCCACCCCTTTGCCTTTGAATTCCGACCCTGATCGGTAGATTCAAGACACCCCTTTTCCATCTTCTTCTAGACTACCGGATGAAGTCTAGATGGTCCCATCCTAGGTTCAATCCAAACAACCGAATCTCGGTGCCACCCCTTGCCTTTGAATTCCGACCCTAATAAGCGGATTCAAGGCACCCCTTTTCCATCTTCTTCTAGACTACCAGACAGAGTCTAGATGGTCCCATCCTAGGTTTGATCTGGACAGACGAATATCAGTGCCACCTTTTGCCTTTGAATTCAGTCCTTGACAGGTGGATTCAAGGCACCCCTTTTCCATCTTCTTCTATACTACTGGACGGACTCTAGATTGGCCCATCCTAGGTTCGATCTGGGTGGACGAATCTTGGTGCCACCACTTGCCTTTGAATTTCGATCCCGACTGGCGGATTTAGGGCCACTTTTCCATCTTCTTCTAAACTACCTGACGAAGTCTAGATGGTCCCATCCCTGGTTTGATCTGGACGGATGAATCTCGGTGCCACCTTTTGCCTTTGAATTCCGACCTTGACAGGCATATTCAAGGCCATCCTTTTCCATCTTCTTCTAGACTACTGGGCGGAGTCTAGATGGTCCCATCCTTGGTTTGTTCCGAACGAGTGAATCTCGGTGCCATCCTTTTGTTTTTGAGTTTCGCTCTGAATGGCCAAAATCAAAGCAAACTATCTTCCTCTTTTCCTTGGGCTGATCCTTGGGTCGATAACCCAAATTATCCAGTCGGTAGGTCTATCAACTTATCATACTTTGTCCCTCATTCTGTAAACCCTATAGTCTTACCTAGTGCCCCTTTCTTCGGGTTGATACCCCAAACTATCCGGTTGACGACTGTCATCTTGTCAAGAGCGGGCTGATACTTCGAACTATCCGGTTGACGATCGTCATCTTATCAGAAGCAGGTTGATACCGTAAACTATCCGGTTGACACCCTGAACTATTCGGTTGACGACCATCATCATGTCAGGAGCGGGTTGATACCCCGAACTATTCGGTTGACGACTGTCATCTTGTCAGGAATGGTCTGATACCCCGACTATCTGGTTGACGACCGTTATATTGTCAAGAGCGGGCTGATACCCCCAAACTATCTGGTTGACATTTGTCATCAGTCTTTCCTCAGTCGACAAGTCTGGTGCCTTGTCGTGCATCCTTTCGAGCCGAAAGGTCTGTCATTTGCCAGGTTCCCCTGTCGTGTGACGAGCCTGGCTGTCTTGGCATCCCTTGGTACGAGTCAAGAAATACTTCGCACTCCACTTCGTGAGCTGATAGGCTACTTGCTTGTCGCCAACATCATCCTTTGCATCAGCATCACCCTTTTGCATCACCTGACATCAGGGTCAACCTGTTGCATCAATATCATACATGGCCCCGAGTCATCATTTTCAGTGCATCCGCCGAATAAGTGGTTCATGGCCCTATAGTAAATACTACTCTCCCGCAGACTCAAGCGGGGCAGTTTGTCAAACCTGAGCATCAGTCACGGTTCCATCCGTCCCTCGACCTCACTTAGGAAGGGGCATCTATAGACACTACGATTTTGCAGTCATTTGGTAGTAGGCTCCTCAAGAAGATGCTCTGGTTGCAACCACCACCCCCCAAACTCTAACTCCACCAAAACCCTAAACCCTCAAGCCCACTTAAGCCAACACAAGCCCACTCTAACCTAATTAAAGCAAAAAACCAATAATTATGAATCAAAACAAAATAAAATTCATTTAAAACATTTAAAACCCTAATTAATCAAAGTAAAACCCTAATTAAAACCAAAATTAAACAAAATCCACTTAAAACCCTAATTAATTAAGTAAAGCATAATTAAAACCAAAACTAGGTAAATCCACCTAAATTCACTTAAAATGATTATTAATCAAAATAAAACCCTATTTAAAACCATAATTAAATAAAATCCACTTAAATCCAACTAAAATCCTAATTAATCAAGTGAAAACCCTAATTAAGTTCAAAATTGAATAAAATCCAATTAAATCAACCTAAAAACATTTAAAATCCTAATTAATCAAGTGAAAACCCTAATTAAAGTCAAAATCACAATAAAATCCATTTAAATTCATGGAAAAAAACCAAAATTAAACCCAAAACCCTAAAAAAACCATAAAGTCACTTAATTAAGTTTAAAACCTAATTTAAACCCAAAACTTTAATTAAAATCCAAAAAACCCTAATTAAACTAAAAACCATAATTAAAATCCAAACAAAACCTAATTAAATTTAAAAAAACTGATTAAGATCTAAAAAACTCAAAGTTCTAATTAAAACACAAAAACCCTAATTAAAATTAAAAACCATTAATTAAAACCCAAAAACCCTAATTTATACTAAAACGCTAATTAAAATCCAAAACCCTAAAAAACCCCTAAAATAATTAACATCCAAATTTGAAGCTAATTAACTAAACCTTGAATCATAAAATCAAAGAATTTAATTAAAACCACAAAAAACCTAAGTTAAATAAACTTTAAAAATCCCTAAACCCTAATCACAAAAACCATAAAAGTAAAAAACAATAATCCTAAAATATTTTAATCTAAAACCAAGTAATTATAACCTAAATTAAAATCATAAAATCAAAATCATAAACCTAATTAAAAACCTAAAACCATAAAAATCAAAACTTAAAACAATAAAAAACCAAAAACGGAAAAAACAAAACAAAACAAAACAAAAGCCCAAAAAAAAATAGGGCCTGTTAAGCCCAATGCATCCATTTTCTTCTTCAATCACAAACTTTAGAGAAATACCAAAATAATTCCGACGATCTCCCAGCATCTCCGGCGATCCCAACCACAACCATCTCCCCATCTCCTTCCTTCCCCAACTGCCAACCATGATGCCCACAATGCCATGATCTTCTTTGCGTCGTCCACCCCTTTTAAAGGTTGAAAAACCACCAACGGAGAGAAAAAAGGAGGAGAAGAACGGAGAGAACGCCGGAGAAGAGCCACTGTCGCTGATAATCCCCACTTCTTGCCACCGATCCTTCCCTCGTTTGAGCACCCGAAAAACACCTCGAGGTCCCCACGACACCGAGCCAGTTTCTCACCCCCAAAAGCCCCAAGACTTTCGCGACCAGAGTGTCCACTAGAGAGCAGTACCGCCGTTGAGCCTCGTAGGGAAAACAGTCCAGCCTTCATCCAGGTAACCTCCTCCCCTCTTAGCACGAGCTTTAGTTTTCTTCCTTGGTTTCATCGAGCATCTAAGCCTTCTGGGTGGAAGCCACTGTCGCTGATAATCCCCACTTCTTGCCACCGATCCTTCCCTCGTTTGAGCACCCAAAAAACTCCTCGAGGCCCCCACGACACCTAGCCATTTTCTCACCCCCAAAAGCCCCAAGACTTTGCGACCAGAGTGTCCACTGGAGAGCAGTGCCGCCGTTGAGCCTCGTCGGGAAAACAGTCTAGCCTTCATCTAGGTAACCTCCTACCCTCTTAGCACGAGCTTTAGTTTTCTTCCTTGGTTTCATCGAGCATCTAAGCCTTCTGGGTGGAACATCATCGACAATTTCCCCTCCGTGCGCCGTTCCCCTTCCTCCGGTGGTGGGTTCACCACCACCGGCGAGGCCTCAGGCCTCCTCGTCCAGGGGAGGCTCCACGAGCCTTCCCCCTTTTTTTTTCCTCCTCCTCTTCTCTTGGCCACGTCGCTCAGGGGAGACTTCCTTGGCCTCCTATGGCCAGGGGAAGCACCACTGGTGCCTCTACGATCTTCGACTGTAGTAGTCGACCCACTAAGCGGGTGGGGACCTTCGACCATTCCTAGCGTGAACCGTTGCCTTTGGAAGCATCCTCGTGGCTCGTCGAAGATTCTCCAGACCCTGCTCGACTGCCTCTGCCACTGTAGTGCTGCCCCATGCTCACTTGCACCCCTCGCTGGCGTTTGGGATGGGTAGAGCAACTCAGTTAGCCTGACCAGACCCAACTTACCTGGACACTTCTCTGTGGTCCCTCGAAGCCTCTTCGGTGCTCGCCGCGTCGTCTCAGCCGCCACATCGCCGCCACTTCCCTCTGTCGTCGTCTTCTCTAACGTCGACCACTGTTCATCAGAGTCAGAGGTGGGATAGATGTCTCAGGACTCCCTAGTCCAGCCCACAGCCCTCAATAGGCTCACCAGGCCTCTCTCCAACATCCCTGACCATCACTGGAACCCTCTAGTCATGGAGCCACCGCTGGAGGCCCACTGGAGTTCTTGTAGGAGTGAAGATGTCGGCGATCCGCTAGTGAACTTCAAAGGGGTGGTTTCTAGTCTAGGCCCTATAGTTTTAGGATTTTACATTTAGATCCACCTTTCGTTACGCTTAGGTCCCTAGCATTTGCATCCAGGTCCTTTTTTCTTGCATCCAGGTCCTTTCTTCTTATATCCAAGTCATTTCTTGCATTTAGGTCCTATATTTTTGTGTTTAAACCCTTGAAGATTTAGATAAGTTTCATTCCTTTATTATTCCTGTAAATATTGCATGATTTGTCCTGTTTAAATTTTAATTTTTTTTAAGTCATATAAATGTTTGTTTCTTCACAGTTAGACCCCTACATTCATGTTTTATTTGCAATTGAGTCCAAGGAATTTATTTTTAACCCCTGAATTCTCCTTTTTTTAAATTACATTGTAAATATTGCACATTTTATCCTATTTAATTTTTAATTCCATTTTCAATGCTATTCATGCTTGTTTTACCACACTTAAGCCCCTGATATCATGTTTTCTTTGCAATTAAGTCATGAGTTTTGCATGGAACCCCCAAAGTTTTTAAAAATGAGTTTTCCTTGGTAAAATTTGCATCCTGACCCAAGGAAACTACATAATTACACTAATCATATAAAAAATTTGATTTCTATTGCATTAAGGTCCTGAAGTTTTGTAAGTCAACCCCTGAACTCAATCTATAATGTTTTCTAGACAGGAATAATTATACCTAGGGCCTTGAATTTTTCTTAAATCATTAATGATGGTTTTAATTGCATTTAAAATCACATTTTAACATGTTTCCCATTTATTGATCACATGCGCATGTGAAATCATCACTTGAATAAAGTTTTCATCAATAAAACCATGTTTGCAATATAAACGAATATCTGATTTCACATTTTTGTTAGATTTGCACCCTATATGGGAATTTTGTACAATATACCCTAGGTTTTCAAGAAATTACCAAAAGTGCAATTTTCACACATGTCACACCACATAGCCACACTTTCTTTAAATTTTACATCCTAACATCAAGATAAGACTTTTGAGCACATTTTAACCATGATCCTCCCCTTTTTGTGAATTTTGCATATTAGACCCTAAGTTTTCAAGAAATTGTCTAAGTACAATTCTCATACACCCCAATGCCACATTTTTCTTTGATTTATCATTTGCACACTAGGATAGAAATCTATGAATGTATTTTAATCTAGGTTTTCACCTTTTTTTGTGAATTTTGCGTTTTGGTCCTTATACTTATCTCTTATTGTGTTTACACTATTTTGTTGATTTTAAGACCTTGTCTTCTACCTGTTTTCATGGAAACAACATTTTCCTGACAGTTTGCATACATTCTGGCATACCTTGGGCCATGCATTATCCCCGTTCATGCGTTTATCAAATTTGACCACTGAAATGACCAAATTGCCCTTGTGTCATCAATTCATGCACATGCGTGTTAGTTATTGCACTAAGTCAAGCATAATCTCTGTCCAAATCATTCCTAAGTATCCTTTACCCATTTAGGTACATTTCATACATTCATACATAGTTTTCGTTGTATTTGCACATTAGTCCATCCTTTTTGCATTAAGTCTGCATCTCATGTGTTTTTCCATGGATTTCTCTCCTACCGGTTTTCGGATTCCTTTGTTTGATATTCGATTTGACTATCTTTATTCCACATTTCCAAACTTTTTGATTTGATTTGGATTTCATCGCTCGAGGGCATACATTAATAGTCCTAAAGGCTGACATTGTTCCCACCGTTGATTATTTTTCCTTTTTGATTTTCACGACCATTTCTATGATTCCGACGACTTGGGTTGACTTCATTTTTGATCTTTTTGATGTTATTATGGTTTTCCAGAACATTCTGTCCATAAACATCGTCATTTTATGTGATTTCCTTCACACATCACAGTTTACCAATTTTACGTGGACCTCTTGGCAATTTTTCCATCTCGATTTCCATGATGTTTCTCACAATTCTAACGATTTGGATATGTCTCATTCTTGATGTCGGTGTGGTTTTCTAGAACATTCTTTCCAAAAACACCATCATTTTATGCGAATCTCTTTACATGTCACAGTTTACCTATTTTGAGTGGACCTTTTTGCATTTTTCCTGTCGTGATTTTCGTGATTTGTTTTGTGATTCCGATGATTGGAGTTGGTTGTATTTTTGATTCTCTTGTGGTTTTTTTAACTTTTTGAGTCTTTCTCACCAGAAACCTTGTCATTTCATGTGATTTTCATTGTTGTGTCATACTTTGTGATTTCATCATTTCATGTGGATTTCTTCGTAGTTTTCACGTACCCTCTTACACATCCATCCAGTCTGGTCTTGGCATTTATATTAGCATGTTTAGAGCACGATCTAGGTTTAGAAAACATTCATTCAATCTCTTTCAAATGAATTAGACTAGAAAGACCGAGTTTCTCGGTCGTACGGGGGTGCCTAACACCTTCCCCGTGCGTAATAGGAATCCTTACCCATCCTCTGGTTAGTAGACTTCTGGCCTCCACATTTGCATCCCATTCATTCACATTTTGTGATTTGTTTGTGGTTGTCCTCGTCTTTCCCTTAAAAGAGTAGGTGGTGACTTCTTTTCTTTTCTGTTTTTATCCCATCTCGCACCTTCGCCATCTTGGCATGGTTGTGGCCTCCTCTCTCTAGCGCGACCCCTAGGCCAAGGCACAGTCACAAGCATATATTAAAATATCAAAGAATTCTTAAGGTGAGCTTATTTTAAAGGGGAGTTAATCATTTTTTTATATATATACATGGATTAGTGTCAGGGGGAGCTTATTGAAAATTCTTATCTTTTATGACCTTTTATGACTTGATATTTTGATTTTGTCATTATCAAAAGGGGGAGATTGTTGGGAATATATTATGTTTTGATGATAACACTTGGACTAATAACTCTTTGTGTATGTTTTCATGAAAAGAAAAAGATTGAAGAATTGTAATTATTCGAGTCATGTAAATTCCATGTAATATGTTGTAAAGTGAATATGTAAAGTTTTACTTAGAAAATTTGTTGAAAAATAAAAGAAGAGCTATTTTGGCATACCATATCAAATTGGTATATCGAATCAGGAAGAAACAACACAAGTGTCGACGTTCCAAAGAAAAGATGAATGGATAAAAAATGGTATACCAGAGGAAAATTGCAATATCGAACCAGGAAGAAATGACACAAGCAACGAAACTTCGAAAAGGAATGTGAAAATAATGCTGAAGACAAAACGACATACCGTACTAAAACAGTATACCGAATTAGGAGGATTCAGCATATCGAAATAATTCTGGTATACCGAATTGCTCGTGAGTTGCAGTTTAAAGATGCAAATGGCCTTCCGAAGGTTAAAATGGCATACCAATGGAGTAGCCGTTTATAACCGTTTTTATGGCCGTTAGACACATCTTTTTGTGATCCTTTGGCTAAAATAGGACCACCATAAGCCTTGATAGGACACACATATCGATATACTTGTAATCCTTGAGAATTGTGCTCTATCCTTGTCCTAAATTTCTCTCCACAAGCCCTATGTTGTAATCTCAATCCAAAGCACTCTGTGAAAGGGAATTCGTTTGTTGTAAAGCTGCAAGAAGGAGCACTAGCTTCTCGGGGTACGAGAAGTGGATGGAGCAAAGATTGAGTTGATGGGACAGCTAACATGAGTAAGTGTTTATTTAAAAGTATATGGGAAAATCACAAGAGGGTCTTGAGAAGTGTACTAGGCTGGGGTTTTGGCTGAACCACTATAAATTGCATGAGTATTCAATTTCTCTCATCTCCTTTCTGTGCATGAAAATTGATTTACTTTCAAATCTATATGATCTTATAGTTGTTGCTTGTTTTATTTGATTAAAACACCTCATATTGTTTAACTCAAACTAAATTTGAAAAAGTAAATAATTAAAATTAAAATTCTCGATTCACCCTCCTCTAGAGAAGCAACTCGATACCATAGTTAGGGCTGTCGTTGAACTGGTTGTTGTAGTAGTTGGTATTGGTATTGCCCCTGCTAGTACTGTGGTTGGACAAGCTGAGTCTAATATTGCACTTACTACACAGGTTGTCCCAGATATGGCATCAACTGTATTGGCTACTCCTGGTGTTGGACTAGCAATCCTTGCTGTCCTTGATGAATGGAGACATGGACCATGTCTCCTGTAATCCCTTTGTATGTGTAGCCTATGATCATCTTCTGGCCCCTTCCTTCATACTCTAGGAAATGTAAGTCCTCTCTATTGCAAACGACTCTTGTGGCTCTGTCATACAGCTGGGAGTATGTGTTGAAGTCACCCATCAGTAGGCCTGCCTTGAGTGCACAAGTTGTGTTCCGAGCAATGACTTCAATAGCTTAGTCTTCAGAGATACGACATTCTGATCAGGCTGCCATGTTCCTCCATCTGCTTGCATATGTGGTGAAGTCTTCATCCGACCTCATCTTCTCAGCTAGGAGGTCTGTAATGGTGGGCTTGTGCTGGATACAGTAGATGTATTACTGTAGAAATTATCCAGCAGAATCTTGAAGTCACTGAGGTCATGTGCTATGAGCATGTCGAATCACCTCAGTGTTTTTCCTTCCAAGCTCTTGAAGAAAAAGTATATTGTGAGTCCATTATCACATTGATAGGGGAGGGTGTCCATAGTGAAAGTGGCTACATGGCATCTCGGATTGCTTGTCCCGTCATACTTTTGTGTCTTGGACAGCTTGAACCTGATTAGCAAGATGAAAGATGGAAACTTCGATGTATCAAAGCTGAGCGGTGTTCATGATGTAACCCCTGCCTCAACCAGTGCATCTGATATGATCATTTTAACATTTAACCATGGAGTGATTTACTGCCCTTGGCCATGGTACCTATAGACACCCTAGTTTTGCAGTCACTCGGCAACAGGCTCCTCAAGACCCTCAAGCCCACTTAAGCCCACACAAGCCCACTCTAATCTAATTAAAGCAAAAACCAATAATTGAGAATCAAAATCAAATAAAATTCCTTTAAAACATTTAAAACCCTAATTAATTAAGTAAAACCCTAATTAAAACCAAAATTAACCTAAATCCGCTTAAACCCTTATTAATTAAGTAAAACCCTAATTAAAACCAAAATTAAACAAAATCCACTTAAAATACTAATTAATCAAGTGAAAACCCTAATTAAGGCCAAAATTAAACAAAATCCACTTAAATCTACATAAAATCCTAATTAATCAAGTGAAAACCCTAATTAAAGTCAAAATCAAATAAAATCCATTTGAACCACTTTAACCCACATAAATTCAAGGGAAAATCCAAAATTAAACTTAAAACCATAAAAAAAACCTAAAGTCACTTAATTAAGTTTAAAACCCTAATTTAAACCCAAAACTTTAATTAAAATCTAAAAAACCCTAATTAAACTAAAAACCCAGATTAAAATCTAAAAACCCCAAATTAAACCCAAAAAAACCCTAATTAAACTAAAAAAACCCTTAATTAAAAACCAAAAACCTAATTTAAACTAAAAACTTTAATTAAAATCCAAAACCCTAAAAAACCCATAAAATAATTAAAATCAAAATTTGAAGCCAACTAATTAAACCTTAAATCATAAAATCAAAATTTTTAATTAAAACCACAAAAAATAAAAAACCCTAAGTTAAATAAAACTTTAAGATCCTTAAACCCTAAAACACAAAAACCCTAAAAGAAAAACAATAATCCTAAAAATTTAATCTAAAACCAAGTAATTAAAACCGAAATTAAAATCAAAAAATCAAAATTCATAAACCTAATTAAAAACCTAAAACCAAAAATCAAAACCTAATATAAAACCAAAACCCTAAAACCTAAAACAACAAAAACTTAAACAAAAAAAAAATAGCAAAAAGCCCAAAATCAGGCCCGTTAAGCCCAAACCACATCTAATTGAAAACTTAAGAAACAAAAAAAATAAACCAACAGTCCCTTCTTCCTCCCTGCAACCATCTCACCCACTCCTTCCTTCCCCACGAGCTGGCCAATTGCCAACCACGACGCCACAGCCCCATCTACATCCTCCACTCCTTTAAAGCTTGAGAAACCACCAAGAGGGAAGAGAAGCAGAATGGAGGAAGGGATAGAGAGAGGGCACCCAGTAAAAAACGACAGAAAGCACCCATTCGAACCCCAGACCACCCAGCCATTTTCACCATATCCAGAGCACCTTCTCCATCACCTTTGCAACCCAGGAGCTTCACTAAACCGCCGCTGGAGGTGCAACCAGAGCAACATCGTCGACTCTCGCTGGGAGAAACAACCCTTTAGCTAGGTAATCCTCCCCCTTCAGTTCATTTTTTTTCTTCTCTTTTGGTTGCATTAGGACTAGTCGAGCCTTCTAGGCGTGCTCCGTCGGAGTTGGCAGGCCCAGCCTGCTGTTGTCTCCACCTCCGGTGGTGGGTTCACCACCACTGGCGAGGCCAAAAGCCTCCTTGGATGGAAAAAGCCCCCTGGGGCCTCTCCCCCTCCTTCCTCCTCCTTCCTGAGCTTCCATTGCTCAGGAGGGGTCCAGTTGGCCTTCGACGGTCGGAAGCACCTCGCCGCTACTCTGTGCCAGTTATTGCCGCCGTAAAGTTGCTGGAAGCCTCTGGTTGCCCTCGCCACTCGGGACCATGCTAGGAAGCGTCGCTGCTTTGCCACGAATGCCCCCACCCAGCCCGATCGCTGCTTCAGCCTCCAGATGACCGCTGCCGTTGCCGCTGCACCCATTGTTGGAGCCTAAGACAGGGAGAGCCCTTCAGGTCACCCCAGCCTCCGACGAATCCACCAGGATCCTCTTTGCACTTCCTTGAAGCTTCTCTGGTACTCGTTGCGTTGTCCTAGCCACCACATCGCCGCCAGCTCCCTCCACAGTCATTTTCTCCAGCGTCGACGACCGTTCACCGGAGCTCGAAGTGAGGGAGGCATCTTAGGCCACCCCAGTCCAGCCCACAACCCTCAAATGACTCGTCGTGTCTCCCTCCAACTACCCTGACCATTGCTAGAGTCCCTCCACCACCGCATCACCGCTAGTGACCTGTCGGAGTCCGTGCTGGTGTGGGAGCACTGGCGATCAGTCGGTGATCTTCGAAACAACGAGATTTAAGAAAATATTTTTAGTTTTCGTTAATTGCACATAGGTATGGGTTATCATTACATTTAGGTTGCTGGCATTTATTTTTAGGTCCTTAGATCTTGAATCGAGGTCCTTTTTTTCTTACATTTAGGTCCTTTTTTGCATCTAGGTCCTTTTTTTATTACTCTTGGGTCCTTTTTTATTACATTTAGGTCCTTTGTTTTTGTGTTTAAATCCCTGAAGATTTAAATAAGTTTCATTCCTTTATTATTCTTGTAAATATTGCATGCTTTGTTCTATTTAAATTTTAATTTCATTTTTAGTCCCATAAATGTTTGTTTCTTCATAGTTAGACCCCTACATTCATGTTTTCTTTGCAATTGAGTCCTAGGAATTTATTCTTTGACCACTAAATTCTCCTTTTTTAAAATTGCATTGTAAATATTGCACATTTTATCCTATTTAACTTTTAATTCCAATTTTAGTTCTATTCATTCATGTTTTATCACACTTAAGCCCCTAAGATCATGTTTTCTTTACATTTAAGTCTCGAAATTTTGCATTGAACCCCTAGTGGTTTTAAAAATGAACTTTCCTTGGTAAAATTTGCATCTTAACCCTAAGAAAATTCATAATTACACTAATCATGTAAAAAACATGTTTTTTATCACATTTTGGTCCTGAAATTTTGCAAGTCAACTCCTAAACTCAATTTATAATATTTTCTGGACACGAACATTTATATCCAGGCCCCTGAATCTTTTTTAAATCAATAATCATGGTTTTAATTGCATTTTAAATCACATTTTGGTATGTTTCACAGTTATTAATCACATGTGCTTGTAAATCATCACTTGAATAACGTTTTCATCAAAAAACCATGTTTTCAACATAAATGAATATCTGATTTCACATTGTAGTCAGATTTGCACCTTATGTGGAAATTTTGCATAGTTGACCCAGAATTTTCAAGAAATTACTAAAAGTGCAATTTTCACACATGTCACACCATAAAGCCACATTTTATTTAAATTCTACATCCTAGCATCAAGAGAAGACTTTTTGAGCACATTTTGACCTTGATCTTCCCCGATTTGTGAATTTTGCACATTAGATCTTGATTTTTTAGGAAATTATCTAGGTGCAATTCTCATACATCTTAGAGCCAAATTTTCCTTTGATCCTTCATTTTTGGTCCATACACTTGTCCCTTATTGTGTTTACATCATTTTATTATTTTAAAGATCTTTTCCTTTGCATGTTTTATTTTTATTAACATCTTGCTTACATTTTAGTATATCTTAGACCATGCATTATCCCTATACATGCATTTATCACATTTGACTACTAAAATGACGAAATTGCCCCTATGTCATCAATTCATGCACATGCATGTCAGTTATTGCACCAAGTCATGCATAATCATTGTCCAAAGCATCCCTTAGTATCTTTTACACATTTAGGTACATTTTCATGCATTCTACATAGTTTTGTTGCATTTGCGCATCAGTCCATCCTTTTTGAATAGTCTGCATTTCATGTATTATTCCATGGATTTTTCTCCTACCTGTCTTCAGATTCCTTCGTTTGATATTTGATTTGACTACTTTTATTCCATATTTTCAAATTTTTTCGATTTGATTTGGATTTCATCGCCCGAGGGTGTACATTAACAGGCTTGAAGGCTAACATTGGCCACATCACCGATTATTTTCCCTTTTTGATTTACACGACCTTTTCCGTGATTCTGATGACTTGGTTTGACCCCGTTTTTGATCTTTTTGATGTCAATATGGTTTTCCCAAACATTCTGTCCATAAACATCATCATTTTATGTGATTTTCTTCACATGTCACAGTTTACCCATTTTACATGGACTTCTTCGCAATTTTTCCATCTCGATTTCCATGATGTTTTCCGCAATTCTAAAGATTTGCATCTGTCACATTTTTTTATGTTCTTGATGTTGGTGTGGTTTTCCAGAACTTTCTTTCCAAAATCACCATCATTTTATGTGAATCTCCTTATATGTCATAGTTTACCAGTTTTGTGTGGACCTTTTTGCAATTTTTTTGTCTTGATTTCCGTGATGTTTTCTATGATTATAACAATTTGATTTGATTGTATTTTTGATTCTCTTAAGGTTTGTATAATTTCCTGAGCCTTTCTCACCAGAAACCTCGTCATTTCATGTGATTTTTTTTGTCGTGCCATATTTCCTGATTTCATCATTTCATGTGGATTTCTTCGCAATTTTTGCATACCATCTCGCACTTCCATCTAGTCATGTCTGGGCATTCATATTAGCATGACTAGAGCACAATATGGGCATAGAAAACATTCATTCAGTCTCTAGCAAGCAAATCAGACTAGAAAGATCGAGTTTCTCGGGCGTACGGGGCTGCCTAACACCTTCCACGTTTATAATAGGAATCCTTACCCATCCTCTGTTTAGTAGACATCTGGCCTTCCATGTTCGCATCTCATGCATTCAATTTTTGTGGTTTTCCTCGTATTTCTATTAGAAGACTAGGTGGCGACTCCTTTTATTTCCGTTTTTATCCCATCTTACGCCCTCACCATCTTGGCATGGCTGTGGCCTCCTCCCTCTAGTGCGACCCCGTGCCGGGCATTAGTCATAAAATCTTGTGACTCCACTGGGGATACCAGATTCCGACTTTCAGGTTAGTCTTTTCGCTTGCTTCTTGAGGCTTTGGCTTCACACACTTGTTTGTTTGCCTTGCTTGTGATTGTTTGCTTACTTAGCATGCTTTTCGCACTTTCTTTTACACATTTGCTCTATCACTGCACTTGCATGCCACATGCTATGCCTTTTGATGTGATGGATGTTTTTCTTTTCACAACCATGATGCCACGACACTTGCACATGCCATGATCATGCCTTTTGCTTGTGGTTTTCTTGCTTGCTTGTTTGCCTTACTTGTGTGTTTTCTTTCCATTTTGCACTTGACATGCCTAGGAGAGTAGAGACAATTTGTTCCCCCTTTTTGGTTTAAAATAAAACACACAAACTCAGAGAAACAATTAATAAGGCAAAACTAGAGACCAATTTGAACTCTTACCCCTCTGGTTATTAAAATGCATGTAAAAGACACAAAAGCATACATGCATGATTCATTCATATAGGTGCATCCATTCTTCTCCCTTGAGTCCACTTATAGTTTGCAAAGGATAGTTCTGGTAGCTTGTTCTATGCCTTTGGCGTGGAACGTGTTGCTAGTTTGTCCCCCTTAGTCCCAGGTCGTGTCGGTGCTAGTAGAGGGTACAACTCCATGCTATTGCAGGAGATAAGGCCACCAACACACAACCCATTCACCTCCTGCGCCATGGCTAGGATTTAGAGCGGGGACCTTACTTTCTTGCCTTGAGTAGGAGACCCGCATACCCCTGAGAAAGTTCGGAGTAGACAACTTACTAGGACACACATAGATGGTGAGAGAGTGTATAATAGTTGCATCAATATGCATGTGCATTCATGCCACCATAATAACATTGCATCCATGTCTTGTTCTACTCACATTAGGTTTCCCTGATGCTAGTTTTTTTCTTTCAGGTTAGCGAGTGAGTTCCTCTTTCGGAGCTCGAGCGTCCCTGTTTTTTGTTTCCCCTTTGGTGATAGATCTCGTGTATCCTTTCTTGAGTTACTCGTCGCTGTCGACGATAGCTCGTCCTAGAACCCATCCTTTGCCTATCACCGCAGTTTGATTCTCACTCGCTCTCGTTCCACCATGGTCTAGTGTCATGGTGAGCCTTTGATTTCTACTGCTCCTGAGGTGACTACCTCCTTAGTCCCTCCTTTGACACTGATTTCTTCTACTTCTATCACTCCTCCTGATAGCCGTTTCTTGATGATCGGGAACTCTTCAAGTACCAGAAACTGGAAGGCTCACTCCACTATGGAGCCGGTCATTGAGGCTGTCACTGTGACGGCCACACACATTCTGGAGACCCAGCCTCTATCTTATCATCTAGTTGGACTTACTACTTTTGGCACCCAGCCACTTGCGACGCCATCTCTGATAGGATCTCTCTTTACTGGACAGTCTGAAGTCCCACCTCCACTTGGATCCTCTACGCCTTTTACTATGGTCACTAGTACTGCTATCGACCGGTCTCATGCCCTCCACGACTGACAGCTTCTTTAGCTCGCTCAAAAGCTTCAGGGCATGGGTTCTATATCCTTCCTGCTTCTGTTGCTCCTTTGGTGATTCTAGAGGTCCCTTTTTTCCGTCCCTGGCATATCATGTTACACCCACTAGACCACCTCCCCGGCCATCGCCCCATCTTCTTTCGACTTCGATGGTGGTGGGACAGACTCCACCTATAGCTTCCTCACTAGTCACCGCACAACATCCCTCCTATGCACCTGGTGGCCAACCTTTTGGTTTGGTAGGGGCACAACACCCTCATGTCTCATTCCTTGGATCCGTCTCGGGAAAGTAGTTGTACCCCAACCACACTGCACCTCACCTAGCACATCACACATCTCCCCCTTCCTTCTTGCATCAGAACCAAGTTTCTGCATACACCCCACAACACTTTGCACCAACACGTAGGTACGCCAACCGTCGTGCACTGACACCAGCAGACGCGATGGTGGATCCGTTGGAGCACCTCAGTGCGACCCATGTGGCATACGCAGGACCTGCCCCGACTGCATCACCCTCATCAGCTACACCGGATGCCCTCCATGCTAGGGTGGGCGAACTCAAGAAAGCACTTCAACAAGTGCAGGGAGGAGACTACCAGTCTTACCTATTCTGGGACCTCTACTATTTCCGAGCGGCTACTCTCCCACTGAACTTCGAAGTCCCGGATTTTGAGAAATACAATGGTAAAGGCTACCCTATCTCACATCTAATGGTGTACTGCAGAGATCTCGCACAACTCTAGGCTGACAATAGGTTATTGATCTGTCTTTTCCAAAAGAGTCTAACTGGTCCTACACTGAAATGGTTCACCTCTTTGGATATGGCTTGGATAAAGACTTGGAACGACCATCGCCAGGCATTCCTGGAGCAGTGCTCCTTTACTTTTGACTTGGTCCCTAAGCATGAGGACCTTGCTGCCACCAAGCAGAAGCCCCATGAATCATTTGGAGAGTATGTTGGGCACTAGCGCGCTCTTGCTTCACAAGTTCGAGAGAAACCCTCTGATGTGGAATCCATTGAGATGGTTATCCATGGAGCACAGCCAGCCACAAGGGCCCTACTTAGCATATAGCCCATCACCATTTTTGCATCACTGATCCGTGCTGGCGCTCGCATAGAAAGTTTGCTACATAGTGGCAGCTTCCCCGCTTTCACTGCATTTGCCAAACATGCCACGTCCCCTACTTCCATCCTAGGAACAAGTGGTAGCAGCACTAGTAAAGGTTCGAATGGTAACGCCAATAAGAGGTGGGATCCCCCTTGGAACGTCGTTGCATACGTCTGATCTCCTATAGTGCCTATTGACACGGGATGCCCAACTCAGCAGTAGTTAGTTTATGCACCCACACATAGAGCACCATGCACTTCTCACATCACCACTGTCGTCGAGCTAGTGTATCCCGTCGCATCGACAAGGCCAGGACCGTACCAAGATCAGGCACGACCATGCCGCCCAGTGTGCCATTTCACGCCTTTGGTTGAGCCCTTGAGCGTCGTCCTCCCTAAGGTACAGTCACTCTTGAAGTTTCTAGAGATCCGCCCACCGTCGCATCTGTTGCTGGGGTGGTACAAAGTGGATCTATTCTGCAGTTTCCATCGCACCATGGGGCATGCGACGAATAATTGCCTCTCACTTCGTGATGCTATTCAAGACTTGATCGACCACAAGGTCATTGTCATACACACCCAGCAGGTGGACTCTGCACCCACACAGGCACAAGCATCTGCACTCGTCCTTGTCCCCCTAGCATTGTTAGCCAGTCTCTCCCCAAACACGGCCGTTTAGGTGCACCAAGGACCTCTGGAATCCATGCTATCTTTCCCGTCCGGTCCAATTTTACTTTGCTAGACCCCTTAGATTTGATCCATGATTCTTCTGCTCTGTTCCCACTGTCCCTGTATCACTCATTTCTCGAGGGTTCAATCTCCACGGTGAACATGATCCAACTCACCACCAGACCAGAGTATCCAACAACCCCATCAACACAGTCACCCTCACTTGTTACCCTTGTAACCTAGCTAGCTCACTCACCCTTACCAACCACCACGTAGGCCTCGAAAGTATTGCCAGCTATATCTCCACTCTCGGGCCCTCCTATTTCAGGAGTCCAGCCAACTGCGGCTAGTTCTGTTTTAGGACCCACTCTTGTTCCTCTCCTGCCTTCTGACCCATCTTTTGATGGGTCTTCGACCATGCGGGCTCAGTACTTGAGAGCTTTGGCCGTGAGGCTTGAGCACATGGCTCTTTCCCTCGATCCTGTTGGGGGTCCTCCTCTTGTGGTCCTTGAGGTTCTAGTGTATACCACTATAGCATTGTAGGCTCATCCCACTACACCATCGCCCATACCATAACCCTAGCTTCACACTGCTCCAACGATGGAGGCGTTATCTCTACCTCCTTCACCACAGCTACACTTGTCACCACATGCATCACAGTAACTTAAGGACCAACTCATTAGTTGTGCGAGAATACAACACTTCTCTAGCCTGTCGCCTGGTGCTGTATCGGTGCCACAACTGTTGCTCTCACATTCAACATCACACATAGCACAGCATACTCACTGTCCACCTCAGCATCAGGTTTAGGTCCCAACACATAGGTCATCACTGCACACTGTACACACACTTTCTACCGTCAAGCTGGTGCATCACGTCGCGTCGGCTCGGCAAAGACAGCAACCTAAGCAAAAACAAGACCGTCGCGTTGAATGTGACTACACTCCATTGAGTGAGCCACTGAGCGTTGTTTTCCCTCGGGTTGCATCACTTCTGAGACTCCAAAATCCGCATCCCCCACCCACTCCACCTCCTCTGTGGTACGACACGAGCGCATACTATGATTATCATCAAGTCCTGGGGCATTCGACTGATAATTGCTACACTCTACGGGATGTCATTCAGACTTTGATCGATAGTGGGACTATTGTCGTTGACACAAGGGATGCAGCACCCACATCTAGGTCAGTACCATCACTAGCATTTTGTTCTGCATGCATTACACACCCACACACCACTATTGAGCCGACGCGCCACGTTGCGTCAGCTCAGCAAGGGCAGCAACAACGGAAATGGTGACCTCGCCGTACGGAAAGCAACTTCACCCCACTTGAGGAATCATTGAGCGACATCTATCCTAAAGTTGCACCATTCCTACAGCTACTGGAGATTTGCCCACCACCGGACCTACTTCCTAGGTGGTATAGGGCAAACTTGTTCTACCAATTCCATCTGATCGGTCGACATTCAACAAACAAGTGTTATTCTCTTCAAAATGCTATCCAAGACTTCATTGACAATGGAGACATTGTCGTCAACCCGAGGTAGCTCACAAAGGCACCTGCACCCACACCTGCATATGCACGTGCACATCCTAGAATAGCCGACCCTATCTTGTTTGAGTCGGCAAGCTCCGAGGAGGATGGAAATTCAAGGGTTTATCCTCTCTCTCTCTCTGTCTCTCAGTTCTTTTTGAGGGAATTCATCGGGTCTCATCAGCCTTGTTTGTCTTCCTACCTCTTCCCGAGTTCTATTCGACAGCACTCGTGTGTGCCACTCTCGTTCTTGTTCTACTGCGGGAGGCTTAGCCAGAGTTTGCCAGTTTGCCAT
Source organism: Posidonia australis (assembly GCA_024699735.1). Lineage (NCBI taxonomy): Eukaryota > Viridiplantae > Streptophyta > Magnoliopsida > Alismatales > Posidoniaceae > Posidonia > Posidonia australis. Next base: position 20,006 of record JAMKQA010007251.1, read on the forward strand.
GCAGTAGTTTGACCCAGCATGTGTAGATACCCTGGATCTAGTAGGAAACAACCATCATAGCTAGAAAGTTAACTGGTGACGCCTACCACTGAAGAAACCTTAGCCAAGCCTTCCTCCACCATAGCCAAACCCCTGGCCGACATCACTGATCAACTTAAGAAAGTCAAGGCTGATATCTCCATTTGATCCACACCTCACCTAAGCATCAAGAGGCCTCCCTCTAGGTCTTCCAGGCCACCCATGTAGCCCCCATAATAGAGCCCACAACCCGGGAAACCATGGTAGGCATGATTGCCACACCCTAGGTCATTTCCTTCACCTCCCAAGAGTTACCACCGGCGGGGATCAATCATAACCAGCTCTTGTTTGTAACGGTACAGTTCAAGAACTTCCGCATCCCCCTCATTCTGGTCGATAATGGCACAGGTGTAAACGTCCGCCCCTTGCGCACAGCAAGCAAGCCCGGATTCAAGGTCGAGGATATTTTGCCAGCGGTGAAGGGGATGACGTCGTTCAATAATACGCACCACGATATGTTGGGCTTGTTAGTAATCCCCTTCATCATTGGTCCGGCTGAGTTTGACATGGAATTCTTCATCGTGGACCTTGAACCCTCGTTCAATCTCCTACTTGGGCGCCCTTGGCTCCACAAGCATCAAGTGATCTCGTCGACTCTTCACCGCATGATCAAGTTCAACTGGGGCGATAACATCGTTACTGTCATGGCTGAAAACTTCGAAATGGAGAAGGTCGACAATGTCTCAACCCTATCCCACCAGACTGTCCACTTTGACACTAAGCCTTTAGATGTTCTATTCTAGGTTAATCGGTTTGAGCTGGTTAACTTCATCCTTGAATTTGAACGTGGCAGCTACCCACCTGTTCGTAGCAATCCTTCCAGGATGGTCGAGAATATATGTCACCATTGGGGATATGAGAAAGGGACACCTCTCTGGGAGTACGGTCAGGGGATTGCCAAGCCCATTGCCGTAGAGGAGAGGAGAAAGCGAGGAAGACTTAGTTACGAACAGCTGCAACACTCCTGGTGCTTGCTTCAATCGAGGCAGAATTCCCCACCTGCCTTCACTCACTTTGTTAGTGCAGGGATTCTCATTCTTTGTCATGGTTCGGACACAGCAGTGCTACAGCAAGAGACACTGTCAAGCACAGTTGAGTGGGTAGATAGTGAGGATTACTATTCTGAGGAGAATGCCACGACAGTTTCAATCCCCGCCACAACAATTCTGACTTCAACTACAGTGGTTCCAACTACAGCAGTTTCAACTTCAATCACATCATTTTGAATCCCAACCACAGCAGATACAGTTCCCACCATAGTAACTCCAGCTATAATTGCAGTAGTTTTAGCTTCAACCACAGTCGTTCCAGTTCCAACTATCGCACTAGGTACAACATCAATCATAGTCACAATAGCTTCAGCTACAACAATAGTCCCCGTGGCAGCCCTAGCAACCATGTCAGTTCAGGTTACAGTCGCGACCCCAAGGATAGCAGTTTCAGGTTCATTTACAGTGCCAACTGCAATTCCTATCACAGTGCCTGCCAAAATTCAGTTGTCAGCCTAGAGTACTGACCCTTGCATGAGTAATGACCACAAGTTTGTATATTACGTGGATCTCACCTCCAATGAGGACAAAGGAGCGGTCGTAGAGACACAAATCAACGAGATGATCTAGGTCATGGAAATTCTATTCCAGGAATAGCTCGCCATGCTAGCAGAAGTAGCAACGGTTGAAGCAGCCACTCCCTCACCAAAGGAAACTGAGGACCATTCCACTGTCATGGCTTTGATGGACCACATGGAGCAATTAGAGCTACTCAACGCATGCTACCAGTGACATGGAGTCGTATCTTTGCCTTGCAAAGCTCTTCTACCACCTTTCCACCTACATCATTCTCTCTATTCAGGAATTTTCCATCATCCTACATTCATGTTTTCTACACTTGTTATGCACGCATTGCATCTTAACACAAAAGCATCAGAAAGAAAAAATTCATGCACGCACACAATAATAGCATGTGCATAGGCATTTTGCCCGGTGATGAAAATCGGATAAGCTTGCCTGTTAGGAAAAATGATGCATTCCTCCTCAATCAATACTACATGGACATCCCAGCAAGTGAGGGAGCCACCACTCATCGAGAACAAGGTGACAAATCCAAACGCCCCAAAGGACCTACACCTCCAGAGGGAGAAAAAATGTTAGAATGTGAGTGAGTGTGCGAGAAATAATAATAATGTCATGGATAAGGGCACTAAAAGAAATGAGAAGATAGAAGGCGCAGACAAAAGTTGGCCCTAAGAGAAAGAGGTGAGTGGAATAACTCTATCCCCATTACATACCTTAGAGAGGAGTCGAAGCATGTACCTAAAAAGGATCACCACCACCCAAGGGATTAGCCACCCCTCACTCACTATCAAAGTAGCCTCAGCAACTTCCTAGGTACCCATTACCTCCTAGCAAGGGGCAAAGTGAATCCATAAGCCTATGAGGGAGTAAAAGAAAAAGGATAATTGAAAATAGGTGTAGTGCCTTAGGGAGTTTGGTGTGAAGCCTGTTCGACCACACAACCCAACTAAACTACTACCTCACCCTTTCCGGAGTGCCACCTACAATCCAAGATGTCTAGGTAGTGTCGGGTGAGTTAGAGATTCCCTCCTTCCCAACAACCAGCATTAGAAGCTTTCCAAAAGCAGAGGGCAAACAAAAATAGCAAAACAATAAAAATAACATCATTCATGCATAACTCATGACCATTCATCTCATCCGCTTTGCAAGGCACTGCCTCATTCTTGAACCAGGGGCATGCCAGTTGCCTTTTGATTGAGAATTTAGCAAAGGATACTCAAACAAGGGACATGTCAATTGCCTTATGGAAGAACCTCTTGTCCCAAGCTTGGGGCATGTCCACTGCCTTTTGGTAAGGCACGCGCAAATCTGTTGCAACACACTCTCAACCAGGGACATGTCAGTTGCTTCAATGGTTGAAAACCCCATAATCTACCCAGGAGCATGCCGGTTACCTCGTGTGTGGATGCACCGAGCCAGAACTTTGGTCACATACATGTTCATGGCCATACTAATCCAAGCTTTTATTGTCAAATCAAAGGGCATGACCGCTATCTTTCAGAAGAGAATGAGCAATTTTCAGAGTGATCAAATGCAAAGAGCAGGCCTCTCTTCAAATGTTCCTGCAAGTAAACCATCCACCAAACAGCACAACAACAGGTACGGGATTCCTGAGGATGAAGTCGAAGTTGAGGAAACCTAGTCTATCTGTGGAGCTGCTTTGTGCCATACATTGTTTCCCAAAGTCAAAGGCTCTAAAAGATCCAGAAACAACACAGACTCTTGACATTTGTGCTCTGCTATTTGATTCATTGCATGTTGAAACAGTCTAATCATGGAAACTCTTTTTCCAACTTGTTTAGATGCTTGTGATTGAAGTGGAAATCACCATTGCAACAACGCATGCCTAGTCGATTCAAATTGCTGCCCTTTTCTGCCTATCGACTTAGTGCTAGGGTTTACCCAGCTAACAGTCGAGAATATCGAATTGATGCCTAGACTTGGACAAATGAAGCCGGCATCGACTTCTATACCAGGTAAGGCGCAATCTAATGATTCCCCATTTTGACTTTGCTCCACTCAGACGAAGTCGTATTAGCTTTCCACTATAGGCATGCGGAATCTAATCTTCTTTGCTAGACTTGCTCTACTAGGACAAGTCTTATTTTCATTCTCATCTAGGCCTCAGGCGAGGTCTAGAGCAGGTTCTACAAAGTTTCCCACCACTTTTGTTGATATCCTAAACTATCACTTAGGCTGATAACCTAAACTGTCACTCAGTCCCGTTTCCATCTTCTTCTAGGCCTCGGGTGAGGTCTAGATGGTCCCATCCCAGATTCACTCTGGGTGGACGAATCTCGGTGCCATCCTTGTTGGACTTGCTCCATGACGGACAAGTCCCACTTCCATCTTCTTCTAGGCCTCAGGCGAGGTCTAGATGGTTCCATCCCAGATTCACTCCAGGCAGACAAATCTCGATGCTTGCTTTGTTGGACTTGCTCCATAACGGACAAGTCTCATATTCCATTCTTCTTCAAGGCCTCGGATGAGGTCTAGATGGTCCCATTCTAGATTCACTCTGGGCGAACGAATCTCGGTGCCAACTTTGTTGGACTTGCTCCATGACGGACAAGTCCCATATTCCATTCTTCTTCTAGGCCTCGGGTGAGGTCTAGATGGTCCCATCCCAGATTCGCTCCTGGCGGACGAATCTCAGTGCCATTGTTGTTGGACTTGCTCCATGATGGACAAGTCTCGTATTTCCATCTTCTTCTAGGCCTTGGGTGAGGTCTAGATGGTCCCATCCAATATTTGCTCTGGGCAGACGAATCTCGATGCCATCCTTGTTGGACTTGCTCCATGACAGACAAGTCTCATATTTCCATCTTCTTCTAGGCCTCGGGCAAGGTCTAGATGGTCCCATCCCAGATTCGCTCTAGGCGGACGAATCTCAGTGCCATCCTTGTTGGACCTGATCTATGACGAACAAGTCCCACTTCCATCTTCTTCTAAGTCTTGGGCGAGGTCTAGATGGTCCCATCCTAGATTCACTTCGGGCGGGCGAATCTCGGTGCCATCTTTGTTGGACTTGATCCATGATGGACAAGTCCCATATTCCAATCTTCTTCTAGGCCTCAGGCAAGGTCTAGATGGTCCCATCCCAGATTCGCTCCGGGTGGACAAATCTCGGTGCCATCCTTGTTGGACATGCTCCATGACGAACAAGTCCCATATTTCCATCTTCTTCTAGGCCTCGTGCGAGGTCTAAATGGTCCCATCCCAGATTTGCTCCGGGCAGACGAATCTCGGTGCCATTTTTGTTGGACTTGCTCCATGATGGACAAGTCCCATTTCTATTCTTCTTCTAGGTCTCGTGCGAGGTCTAGGTGACCCCTTCCTAGATTTGCTCCAAGCGAACAGATCTCGGTGCCACCTTTTATTAAATCCCTCACCTACACTGTTTCTCCACCATCCGTGCTGATACCCAAAACTATCTGGTTGACGACTGTCATATTGTCTAGAGTGAGCTGATACCCCCAAACTATTCGGTTGACATCTATAATCAGTCTGTCCTCAATTGGCAAGTCTGATGTCTTGTCGTGCATCCATTCGAGCCGAAAGGTCCATCATTTGCCAGGTTCCCCCTGTCGTGAGACGAGCCCGGCAGTCTTGGCATCCCTTGGTATGAGTCGGGAAATACCTTGTGCTCCCCTTCGTGAGCTGACAAGTTACATACTCGTCGCCAGCATCACCCTTTGCATTAGCATCGCCCTCATGCATCACCTAACATCAAGGTCAACCCTTTGCATCAACATCATGCATGGCCCCAAGTCATGACTTTCAGTGCATCCACTAAATAAATGATTCACGGCCTCACAGCAAATACCACTCTCCTACAGACTCAAGCGGGGTGTCTTGTCAACCTTGAGCATTGGTCTCGATTCCCTCCGTCCCTCGACCTTGCACAGCGAGGGCATCTGTAGACACCCTTGTTTTGTAGTCACTTGGCAGCAAGCTCCACTAGAAGATACTCTGGTTGCAACCACCACCCCTAAACCCTCAAGCCCACTTAAGCCTACACAAGCCCACTCTAATCTAATTAAAGCAAAAACCAATAATTGAGAATCAAAACCAAATAAAATTCCTTTAAAACATTTAAAACCCTAATTAATTAAGGAAAACCCTAATTAAAACCAAAATTAAACAAAATCTACCTAAATCCACTTAAAACCTTAATTAATTAAGTAAAACCCTAATTAAAACCAAAATTAAACAAAATCCACCTAAATCCACTTAAAATCCTAATTAAGGCCAAAATTAAACAAAAGCCACTTAAATCCGCTTATAATCCTAATTAACCAAGTGAAAACCCTAATTAAAGTCAAAATCAAATAAAATCCATTTAAACCACTTTAATCCACATAAATTCAAGGGAAAAACCTAAATTAAACTCAAAACCCTAAAAAAAAACCTAAAGTCACTTAATTAAGTTAAAAACCCTAATTTAAACCCAAAACTTTAATTAAAATCCAAAAAACCCTAATTAAACTAAAAACCCTGATTAAAATCTAAAAACCCCAAATTAAACCCAAAATTTTAATTAAATCCAAAAAAATAATTAAATTTAAAAAAACCCTAATTAAAAACCAAAAACCCTAATCTAAACTAAAAACTTTATTTAAAATCCAAAACCCTTAAAAACCTCTAAAATAATTAAAATCCAAATTTGAAGCCAACATACTAAACCTTAAATCATAAAATCAAAAATTTTAATTTAAACCACAAAAAATAAAAAAACCCTAAGTTAAATAAAACTTTAAAGTCCTTAAACCCTAAAACAGAAAAACCATAAAAGAAAAACAATAATCCTAAAAATTTAATCTAAAACCAAGTAATTAAAATCATAAAATCAAAATCATAAACTTAATTAAAAACCTAAAACCAAAAGTCAAAACCTAATACAAAACCAAAACCCTAAAACCTAAAATAACAAAAACCTAAAAAAGAAGAAGCAAAATGCCCAAAATCAGGCCCGTTAAGCCCAAATCACTTATAATTGAAAACTTAGGAAACAAAAAAAATAAACCAATAGTCTCCTCTTCCTCCCCGCAACCATCTCACCCTTTCTCCACGAGTTGGCCAATTACCAGCCACGAGGTCATGACCCCAACCGCATTCTCCACTCCTTTAAAGCTTGAGAAACCACCTGGAGGGAAGAGGAGGAGAACAGAGGAAGGGATAAAGAGAGGGCACCTAGGAAAAAAGGACAAAGAGTACCCATTCGAACCCCAGACCACCTTGCTGTTTTCACCATATCCAGAGCTCCTCCTCCATCATCTTTGCATCCCGGGAGTCTCACTAAACCACCACCAAAACCACCGGAGGTGTAACCAGAGCGTCGTCGACGACTCTTGTCTAGAGAAACAACCCCTTAGCCAGGTAATCCTCTCCCTTCAGTTCATTTTTTTTCTTCTCTTTTGGTTGCATTAGGACTAGTCGAGCATTCTAGGCGTGCTTCGCCGGAGGTGGTAGGCCCAGCCTGCCGTCGTCTCCACCTCCGGTGGTGGGTTCACCACCACTAGCGAGGCCAAGGGCCTCTTGGGATGGAAAAAGCCCCCTAGGGCCTCTCCCCCTCCTTCTTCCTCCTCCTTTCTAAGCTTCTGTTGCTTAGAAGGAGTCCAACTGGCCTTCGACGGCTGGAAGCACCTCGCCGCTGCTCTACACCAGTGATCGCCGCCGCGAAGCCTCTAGATGCCCTCGCCACTCGGGACCATGCTAGGAAGCTCCGCCGCTTTGCCACAAATGCCCCCACGCAGACCCATTGCTGGAGGCCGAGACAGGGAGAGCCCTTCAAGCCACCCCAGCCTCCAACGATCCCATCAGGATCCTCCTTGCGCTTCCCCGAAGTTTCTCCGGTACTCGCTGCGTCGTCCTAGCCACCACAGTCATCTTCCCCGAAGTTTCTCCGATACTCGCCGCGTCGTCCCTGCCGCGTCGTCCCAGCTCCCTCCATAGTCATCTTCTCCAGTGACCTCGCCGGAGCCCGAGGTGGGGGAGGCATCTCAGGCCTCCCCAGTCCAGCCCACAGCCCTCAAAAGACTCGCCGTGTCTCCCTCCAACTACCCCGACCATTGCGAGAGTCCCACCGTTGCTACGCCGCACCGCCGCTAGTGACCTGCTGGAGTCCGAGCCGGAGTGGGAGCATCGGCGATCAACCGATGATCTTCGAAACTGCAGGATTTAAGAAAATATTTTTAGTTTTCGTTAATTGCACATAGGTCTGGGTTATCATTACATTTAGGTCCTTAGCATTTCTTTTAGGTCCTCTGATCTTGCATCCAAGTCCTTTTTTTGTTACATCCAGGTCCCTTTTTTTTATTACTCTTGGGTCCTTTTTTATTACATTTAGGTCCTGTGTTTTTGTGTTTAAACCCCTGAAGATTTATATAAGTTTCATTCCTTTATTATTCCTGTAAATATTGCATGCTTTGTCCTGTTTAAATTTTACTTTCATTTTTAGTCCCATAAATGTTTGTTTCTTCACAGTTAGACCCCTACATTCATGTTTTCTTTGCAATTCAGTCCTAGGAATTTATTCTTTAACTCCTGAATTCTCCTTTTTTAAAATTGTATTGAAAATATTGCACATTTTATCCTATTTCACTTTTAATTCCATTTTCAATTCTATTCATGCATGTTTTATCACATTTAAGCCCTTGAGATCATGTTTTCTTTGCATTTAAGTCCTGAGTTTTTGCAGTGAACCCCTAGAGTTTTTAAAAATTAACTTTCCTTGGTAAAATTTGCATCCTGACCCTAAGAAACTTCATAATTACACTGATCATGTAAAAAAATTTGATTTTTATCACATTTTGGTCCTGAAATTTTACAAGTCTGCTCCTGAACTCAATCTATAATATTTTCTGGACTGGAACATTTATATCCAGGCCCCTGAATCTTTCTTAAATCAATAATCATGGTTTTAATTTCATTTTAAATCACATTTTGGTATGTTTCACAGTTATTAATCTCATGTGCTAGTAAATCATCACTTGAATAAAGTTTTCATCAAAAAACCATGTTTTCAACAAAAATGAATATCTGATTTCACATTGTAGTCAGATTTGCACCCTATGTGGAAATTTTGCACGATAGACCCTGAATTTTCATGAAATTACTAAAAGTACAATTTTCACACATGTCACACCATAAAGCCACATTTTATTTAAATTCTACATCCTAGCATTAAGAGAAGACTTTTTGAGCACATTTTAACCGTGATCTTCTTCTGTCTATGAATTTTGCACATTAGATCTTGGGTTTTCAGGAAATTATCTAGGTGCAATTCTCATACATCTTAGAGCCACATTTTCCTTTGATCCTTCATTTGCACACTAGGGTAGAAGTCTCTGAATCTATTTTAATCCAGATTTTCACCCTTTTCTGTGAATTTTGCGTTTTGGTCCTTATACTTGTCCCTTATTGTGTTTACATTAATATATTATTTTTAAGACCTTTTCCTTTGCATGTTTTATTTTTCTTGACATCTTGCTTACATTTTGGTATATCTTAGACCATGCATTATCCCCATACATACATTTATCACATTTGACCACTGAAATGACCAAATTGCCCCTATGTCATCAATTCATGCACATGCATGTCAGTTATTGCACCAAGTCATGCGTAATCATTGTCCAAAGCATCCCTTAGTATATTTTACCCATTTAGGTACATTTTCATGCATTCTACATAGTTTTGTTGCATTTGCACATCAGTCCATCCTTTTTGAATAAGTCTGCATTTCATGTATTCTTCCATGGATTTTTCTCCTACCTGTCTTCAGATTCTTTCGTTTGATATTTGATTTAACTACTTTTATTCCATAGTTTCAGATTCTTTTGATATGATTTGGATTTCAGCGCTCGAGGGCGTACATTAACAGGCCTGAAGGCCGACATTGGCCACATCATCGATTATTTTCCCTTTTTGATTTCATGACCTTTTCCGTGATTCCGATGACTTGGGTTGACCCTGCTTTTGATCATTTTGATGTCAATATGGTTTTTCCAAACATTCTGTCCATAAACATCGTCATTTTATGTGATTTTCTTCATATGTCACAGTTTACCCGTTTTACGTGGACTTCTTCGCATTTTTCCCATCTCGATTTCCATGATGTTTTCCATGATTATAATGATTTGGATCTGTTGCATTTTTGATGTTCTTGATGTCGGTGTGGTTTTCTAGAACTTTCTTTCCAAAAACACTGTCATTTTATGTGAATCCCTTTACATGTCACTGTTTACCTATTTTGCATGGACCTTTTTGTAGTTTTTCCATCTTGATTTCCGTGATGCTTTCTATGATTCTGAAATTTTTATTTAATTGTATTTTTGATTCTCTTGAGGTCTGTATAATTTCTCGAGCCTTTCTCGCCAGAAACTTCATCATTTCTTGTGATTTTCTTTGTCGTGTCGTATTTCGTGATTTCATTATTTCATGTGGATTTCTTCGCAGTTTTCGCGTACCATCTCGCACATCCATCTAGTCTTGTCAGGGCATTCATATTAGCATGATTAGATCACAATCTGGGCATAGCAAACATTCATTTAGTCTCTAGCAAGCAAATTAGACTAGAAAGACCGAGTTTCTCGGGAGTACGGGATGTCTAACACCTTCCTCGTTCGTAATAGGAATCCTTACCCATCGTCTAGTTAATAGACATATAGCCTTCCATGTTTGCATCTCATGCATTCTCTTTTTGTGGTTTGTTTGTGGTTTTCCTCGTCTTTCCTTTAAAAGACTAGGTGGTGACTCCTTTTCTTTTCGCTTTTATCCCATCCTGCGCCCTCGCCATCTTGGTGTGGCTGTGGCCTCCTCCCTCTAGAGCGACCCCACACTAGATCCCTGGGCTAGACATTGGTCACAGTACCCTTGGAATTGTTGAAATCATTGTTACTATGGAGTACCATACTGAGGAGGGAAGGAGGTTTGAGCCGGAGTATAGGATGGTGTATGATGAGATAGGGTTGCTCCTAGATGATGATGGGAGTGATAGCTTGGTGGGGATTGGGCGGTTTGATGGATCGAAGAAGGGTAGATTGGGGTAGTAGGATACAACATAGGAGATTGTGTTATTAGGCCTTGTGTTGGGAAATTGATGGTTGGACTTGCCAGTATTGTATATGTATTTCCCATGTGCAGTGTAGTTAATGGGCCTTGGTGATAACTTAAAGGAGAGGGTCCATGGGTATTTGGAAATTGTGGGCTCGAGAGGTTATAATTGGCCATGGATTAGGCTTGGTTGATTGCCCCTTCTGGTAATGTATGTGGCTAGATGGTCAAAGGGGTACTATATGGTTAGACATGGCTCATCCCTTTTACTCTACTTTGTTCATAAGACTGGGCCATGTGTGGAGTTGATGCATTGGCAGGATCCCAATCTGACTAGTGAAGCTGCTTGAAGAAGTTGATGTCGTTGACGTGTTGGAGTAGCCAGTGTGAGAATGATACGCTTCTATCATCTTTGACTGGTCATCTCTTGTTGATCTTCATTATAAGATTATTACAAGACTTATGAGAAAAGAACGGAATGATTATAGACTCTAGTTTCCAACCTATTACATGTTTCTAGATAATGGGAAAAATACAACCTCAAATGCAAATGAAATACATGGAAAATGGTTTACAACTTTGTTTAATAAAGGAAATACAGACCCAGGACTGTCGCAGTGATATCACTGTAACTTGTAAATGCATGCATGCACAAACCACCCTACAAATAAGGAAACCAGAGCATTGTTTGCCTGACGTTGCAGATCTTAGCAGCGTCAGATCTTGTCGCTACTAAGATAGGCAATGGACAGTGGCACAAGTAAAGGAGGTGGCTCAGTAACCTGTCTACTCTAGCAACCAAAATCTTTCCTAGATAGAACCCTCGAACAAGCTTATTTATGCAAACAAGTTTCAGATCAGAATGCGAATTTTACTAGTTGAGATAACTAATTAATGGATTAATTAATTCTTGTGTTTGCTCAACTTGTTGGATTAATTAATTCTTGTGTCTATCCTATAGCAAGGGTGTAAGGCTTTTCTTCTTAGGGTTCTACGATTACACTCAATGGGATTTTTGCTTCTACGGTACTACCCTTAGATCTTTGGGAGATCCACAAAGGGAGCCTAGGCTATGGGTTTATCTTTCTATGGAGGGGCCCATAAGTCAAGATTCTGTCCTTAGAGTCAATTCCTAGCAAACCACAAAAGGCAGTAAATAAACAAGAAACAATAAAGTATAAAGTATCTATCAAGGTTTATTATTGACTTAGGGAGAAAATAGGAGTCAATAACAACACCTTAGAATACCTTAAGTTATCAATCTAGCAATAGCAACCAAACATGGCATGGAAGAGCGACTTGCACAGGCCCTGCTCACCTAATCAAATCATTTTCAACTAGAAAGATATTTTTCTTAAGGAACTTCTAAGTTTATTGTAAAAAAATTGTTTCCACCTTATTGGTGGACGGAAAACAAACCTAAAAACTGTTAAAAAAAACTAAAAGGATAGTGGAAAATATATTAATTGATTTTATTTACTAAATACAGTAGAACCTAGAGGAAATAGCGCAATCAGATGATAAACAATGGATCTATAATGAAACAGTCCTGATTAGTGATGTTGCCTGTGTACGAGGTGCCAAGGGATGTTGCCACCAAGAGTAGCGGCGAGGTATGGCGCTCCTTTACTAGGTAGCATGAATGTCAGGAGGATTATTGCTATGAAAAAATCACTGAAAAGGGGTCTGAATACTATGAAACCCTAAACACATAAGTTCCAGACCGAAAACTACACCTAAAATTTATAAAAAAAAAACTAAAAGAAGGAAATGACTAACATTACACAAAAGGTGGACTCAAACTGGTCCCACCATGATTGCCAGTTTTATGTGGAAGGATTTTAGGGGGTTGATGTAGATTCATCGAGGTGTCCATTTACATCGACGACCTTTGTGATCGCCACTTGCCAATTTGCTTTAACTGGTTGATAAGGTACCTTACGGGAGTGTAGTTGATGTGATTGTGATGTGGGTTCTCGATTCACTAGGTCAGCAGCAGAGTGTCGCCCAACGGCATCCTCGTGCTTATGTAATATTCTTCCCTTCAAAACAAACAAGAAAAACAAGAAAAGTCTAGATTAGGCTAGGTGTAGTAAAAGTAACAAAAATAAACAACAGAAAATATAAATAAACAACTAAATACTAACCTGGGGGTGATTCCTCGCATGCATATGCCATGGGTTAATAATATATGTAAGTTTTTTATGATAAAAGAATGGAAAAAGCGAGATACTCCTTTCACCCTTGGTGCCTTGACGTAGGGGTTGGAGGAAGTGGAGGCTAGTTTATGGACCTCCGAAGATGCGCTTTGGCTTTAGAAAAGAGGCTGGATCTCTAGTAGATATGAGCTTCTAGGGGCTTGGACAAGGATGAGGGGATGAAAGACTCTCTCTTTCTCACAAGATTCTCTCCTAGGGTTTGTAAAGTGGCTCCTTAGAATTTTTGAAGTGTCTCCTCTTAAACTTTGACCTAAGGGTCAATTTATAGAGTTTGGGGGCTCCAAATCTCATCATTGACGAGTAGGAGATCAATGGTTAGAATTAAAATCATTTAAAAAGGAAAAAATCTTTTATTAGATTTCATCGCCTATTCAATAGGCGACAGAATCATTCAGTTGCCTCTCACACAGGCGATGAGATGATTGACTCCAAATTCCATGCACACGGTGAATCGACAGCTAGTTGACACGAAATCTTCCACGTAAGCTTGTCGCCTGTGTATGTGGTGTCGAGCAACTAAAAAGGATTTATTTGCATATTTAAGATCACAAAATATCAAATTACAAATCCATTATTAGCAATGTGAAGACAATCAACATGTAAAAATCATTCTCGTAATTAAGAGATATTTAAAATATATTTCCAAATCTAAATGAAACTTGAAATGTTAAATAAATTGAATTTGAAAAACAGATCTTCAATAACTATGAGAAAATATCAATTAAAATCAAGGATAAATCTCATTTAGTCTTGATTCGTAATTATCTTGACTTTTGGATTTTTCTTTATTTTTTAGCATTATCATGAATTAAATATAAGCTATAACATTAAAATGTGATAACTTATCGTAAAATCTCATTTTTTGGTAAAAATAAAGATAAGTGATCTTAATTATCAAGTCATCCAAATTTCAATAATTTTCTGGAATTATTTGGCATTTATAATGATTTATATGATAAGCACATATTATTTAAATGTTGGAAAATTATACAAATTATAATAGTTATGGAAAAAATCATAATAATATTTATAAATATCCCAAATATTATATTATGGCCCAGGATGACAAATTATATGAGAGACAAGGTCTGGATTTGTGTCGCCTTTTGAAGAGGTGCCTGATATACTAGTCACCATTTTAAATGGTGACTAGTCTTTTCGCCATTTAAACCGGCAACATCCTAGTCTTTTACAGTTTACCTCATGTCTTTTATCTTAATTCATAGAGATGCATTAAAACCCAGAAAACTTCAAAAAATTCATGGGAAAATCTAGAAGAAGTGTTAGAGATCCTCAGCCATGTGATCTAGGGTGCCTTAAGGGTTCCTATCTTATGTGAACTCTAGGAAATGCGAAAATGGAATATCTACAGATGTCCCTCCTTGAAGTTGATCTTAGAACAAGATTGGCTCCAAGGTAAGAAGGATATCTCCATTGAGCAATTCTTGAAATATGGAGCTTACTCTCAAATGATCCACCACAGATTCCAAAAAGTCTACACCTATTGGTTCCGAGACATGGTCGCATAGCCAAAAGGTAAGAAGATGAGTTGACTCAGTTTCAGGACATGGTCGCACAACTGAGTGGTTCGATAAACTAAGGATGCTGTCATATTGAAGGCTCGGGCATGGAAGGATCAAGTTAGGGCTATGTGTCGTAGTCGATGTCGAGACCTGTCAACCATGTAGAGTGACACTTCAACAGGGCAAAAACCAAAGGAAGATAAAAGGATAATTAAAGAATACCATCATATTGAAGGCTCAAGCATGACATGGTCTAGCCAGGGCTATGTGTCGAAGCTGGTGTCGAGACCATGTCAACCATGTAGAGTTACACTTCAACGGGGTAGAATTGAGGTAAATAAAAAGCTATTTGTTGTGGCTTCTAGTTTGAGAGCTTGCTCGGATTGGAATAATGAGATTAGATAGGTTTGGACTTAATTAGGCTTTAGAAGGATCACACGTTCTAAGGGTTTCTAACACTCTTAAAGAACATTACTCCATCAGCGCTCCACTTCCAATGCACGGATGCATGGTTCAAGCAAACAATATGCAAATGTAAGGGAAATCATTCAATGCAATGAGTGGTCCATATGACAGGTTAGGCCAATGTGGTATGGGTGGTCCTTAGCCATATAGACATATGCAAGATGCATGATGCAATTTGTTGTGGTCAAGTGTTTTCCATCTTCGAGTATGACTTGTTTTCTCAAGAAAGGACCGTTGTCCCACAACTCGACTTAGTAAGTAAAGGACTTCTATGAATAAAGAACTAGGTAAGGGAGTGAACCCTTCCTTTGCCAAACCAGGGTTTTGCCTCTTAGTCAAAGTTGTGTGTCTGTGTACACAGTTGGGACTCCAAAGGCGGGAGTTCGTTCTCGGCGGAATTTCATGTAATGCCATAGTGGGACTTGATGCAACCTCATAATGGGACTTGATGTACTAACACGTGGTGGGGTTTGTACCTACACAATTAATACACATCTTAGTAATCAAAGGTGTACCTTTCCCTACCCTAAAAGGGTTGGCTAAGTTGCCTAGGAAAAGTACCGTAGTGCTATCCTTTACTCTCCTATACTTAAGATTAGGTGGATGGAATTAGTCTTGGCCTCAACTGGGAAATGGAAACTGGAGCCCGGAGGACGTCGATGTTGTGTCATCCGTGGATGCTCTAAGATTATCATGGGATAATGTCTTTATGGGGCAAAACACTACCAAGCTGTGAAGGCACACTTGAGTAGGACGTTTAACTCCAAACTTTGGTGGATCGATGGTTGCATCACTAACCAGACTAGTTTCAATTTCCTTACTATGTTTTCATTGTTAAGTAAGGTGGATGGCACTACTTTTAATATTTTTTGGTTTTTTTTTCTGATTTTCTATTTTTTTTAGATTTTTGATTTTCTGATTTTTTTTTTTGAAATTTGTTTTTTATTTTTTGTTGGTTTTTTTTGATTTTTTGATTTTTTTTTGTGTTTTTTGAATTTCCTATTTTTTTTATTTATGATTGATGATTGTTGATGAATGCAGTTACAACCCTCCCTTTTATGTATAAAGCATTGTTGCCTTATATTATCCATGGTGATAGAGTTGTCCCTTTCATTATGTCTTGATCTTTTGAGGACTTAGGACTTCGTATTAGCTTTAGTTGATTATTATCTCCCTTATTTACTTAGTCCCTCAACTTTTAGGGTTTTCCTGCTCCTTGTCTATGTGTGGAATAGTGGGGGAGACTTAAGGTTCCATAGGTCTTTAATGTCGATTATAGCTTTCGGGCGTCTCGCTGATGGTTTGCCTTAATGCACCTATAGCTAACCAAGGGGTTATAGCTTCAGTTGCCTCCCATACAAGCAATGAGATGATTGACTCTAGATTCCACACACGTAGTGAATCAGCAGCTAGTGGGCTCGAAATCTACCACATAAGTTAGTCGCCTGCGATTGTGGTGTCAAGCAACTAAAAAGGAATTATTTGCAAAATTAAGATTACAAAGTTTCAAATTACGAATCCATTGTTAGCAATGTGAACACAATCAACACATAAAAATCATTCTCGTAATTAAGAGATATTTAAAATATATTTCTAAATCCAAATCAAACTTGAAATGTTAAATAAATTGAATTTGAAAAACAAATCTTTAATAATTACGAGAAAATATCTATTAAAATCAAGGATAAATCTAATTTAGTCTAAATTTGTAATTAGCTTGACTTTTGGATTTTTCTTTATTTTTTAGCATTATCATGAATTAAATATAAGCTATAACATTAAAATGTGATAACTTATCGTAAAATCTCATTTTTTTGGTAAAAATAAAGATAAGTGATCTTAATTATCAAGTCATCCAAATTTCAATAATTTTTTGGAATTATTTGGCATTTATAATGATTTATATGATAAGCACATATTATTTAAATGTTGGAAAATTATACAAATTATGGAGAAAATCAGAATAATATTTATAAATATCCCGAATATTATATTAAAGCCCAGTATAACAAATTATATGAGAGAGAAGGCCAGGATTTGTGTCGCCTTCTAAAGAGGCACTTGAAATACTAGTCGTTGCTTGAAGTGGTGACTTGTCTTGTCGCCTTTTAGACTAGCAATATCCTAGTCTTTTACAGTCTACCCCCGGTCTTTTATCTTAATCGATAGATATGCATTAAAACTTAGAAAACTTCAGAAATTCCATGTGAAATCTGAAAGAAGGGTTAGAGATCCTTAGCCATGTGATCTGAGGTGCCTCAAGGGTTCCTATCCTAAGTGAACTTTAGGAAAAATTCAAAAATGGGCTATATACAATATGCAAAAGTACAATTATTATATTTGGTCAACATGGTTTGAAAATGGCCTAGAGTTTAGAAATCTCCTCAACATGATTTGGAGGTGGAGCAGAACTAGTTGAAGGTTACAAAAACCAAACAGATGGTTAATACAAGTTTCAAGTCAACAATTGTGCTATAAAAATAAATGTAAACCTGAGAAGTAGAGGCCCATAGACTCTCAGGGCCTGTTTGTGCACAAAATTTGACAGGAAATAGAGTTCTAGAGTCAACAGGATTTGCCAGGAAATGGAAAGTACGAGAAACTGATTTCCTGTTGACCAAGTATCCTACTGTTTGTGCCTATTCAGGAAAACAAAGGAAACTAGAATGCCACGAGCATAGCCCAACCCAACTCCGGCTAGCACAAAATGCCAGCAGGACCTCCAGCCAGCCATCGGACTCCGGCGACCCGAGGTCTGCCGCTGGCACCCCTGTTGGCCGTTCCCTCAGGCCCCTCGACACACGCATGTCGACGGACCAGCATGTCACTCCGGCCACCGTCAACGAAGAAGCCGCCGACGATAGCCTCGACGGAGCAGAGGATGTCGAGCCAGAGGAGAAGGAAAAGGATACATAGGGAAATACAAGCATAGAGAAGGGGAGAGGGCTTACCATATTCTGGCCGTCCACCATCGCTCGTGCAAGCCCCAGTTAGCCCTCAGTCCACGCCCACCGCAAACGCTCGAACAAGCTGCCTCCTCACGCCGCCACATTAAGCCGGAGCTCGCTGTCGCAAGCTCACCGAGCCCTAGCGTCGTTGACAGAGAGGGAGAGGGAGTTGCAGCCGTCGCAAGTTCCACAGAGCCCTAGCTGCGTCAGAGGTGGAAGACAACGGCGCTGCGTCAGAGGTGGAAGACGACGGCGGGTTGAGGACATCAACGATGGCGCTGCGTCGGAGGGGGACTGCGGGGAGGGGAGGACGCGGGGAGGAGGAGGACGCGGGGAGGAGGAGGGCGCAGGGGAGGGGAGGGCGCAGGGGAGGGGAGGACGCGGGGAGGAGGAGGACTGCGGGAGGGGAGGACTGCAGGGAGGAGGAGGACTGCGGGAGGAGAGGACGTGGGGAGGAGGAGGACTGCGTGGAGGGGGAGGACGCGGGGAGGGGGAATGAGTGCGGAGAGGATTTTCGTAAGGAGAAGTGGGGTTCGGGGAAATCTAGTGAAATTCCACGGGAGGGGGTGAGAAATGAGGTGTGGGTTAGGCTTTTATACTTTGGAATCCGACGGAATTTACTTTCCATTGGTTTCATTTCCAACAATATGCACAAACACCAATATTTCACTTGGTCAACAGGAATTCACTTTCCATCCAAATCAAATCCAGTGCTTTCTAGATGCACAAACCCCCCCCTCAACCTCTTTGTTCAACTTGGCTATGTGCTTGACCTTGTATTGCTTGTGTCGACTATATTCAATAGTAGTCCTCAACTGCAAGGGGTAAGTTCAAATATGTTATCCAGTAAGTAATACAAGCATTACAATTTCGAATAGAAAGCTAAATACTTACTGTGATTGCCATTTGAGCCTGATGGGAACAGGCAAACTCTTGCAACTCACCTATCATCATCACCACCACATTAGCAGCAATGTCACCCATGGGAATGTTCAATCACTCCAGAAAGTGGAAACGATGGAAGATCATCAACTCACTAAAATCAGTATCCATCCACGCTACCCAAACTAGTTCATCCTCAGTAGTAGTGTCGGTAGGAGTCAAGGAGCCACTTTGAACCCTAACCAGTAATTGTGGACGTATCCACCAACCTAGTGGTGGAGATGTCCACCTATTCCTTGTGTATCACACTAGACTCAGAATGGGTGAGCCTAGGGCTAAGTTTGATAATGCTCCAACTAGAGGAGCACCCTATTGATCTGTTGAAAGTGGTAGTGGTTCAAATAGTGAACCCAGATGTCTCAGTCAAACACAACCCAATTACGGGCTATCTTAGGAACATCCTTATGCTCTCCTTCTACATATCGATCTAGACTGCCTTAACCTCAAATCAAATCTATTGTCTTCCTATTTTATCCCAAGCAAGTCCTCAACAATGTCACTTCTCTTTCTTATTACTTTTGTCGATCCTTTGAATAAAATCGTTGGACCATGCTAATTATCGCTGGTCACCTTTGAGCATAGTTGTCAATGTAGGCCTTTCATTTTCTCTTTGGTGGCAACACTAGTCTCATATCCGATCAAGTTATTTTCCTGGTGGCGGATTATATCCAATATCAACCTATTTTTGATCATCTTTGGTGGTAGCATTAAGTTTCATACCTGTGGAATATGGATTTGGGGGTGTGTTGGATGAAGACATCGACGCTTGCACGTAAGTCAATGACTAGTGTGATCGCCACTTGTCAATTTACAAAGATGGCTGACAAGGCACCTACAGGAGATGTAGATGTGAGTCTTCGGTTCACTAGATCGGTGACGGGATGTTGTCTAACGGTGTCCTCGTGTTACATGATATATTCCTTTCCTTCAAAACAAATAAAAACAGTTCCATATTAGCTTAAGTGTGCAGTAAACAATGTCAAAGAAACGATAAATAACATATATAGAAGTATCTAATACTAACTGGAGGGTGGTTCCCCACATGCATATGTTATGGGCCTATCTAAGGAATGCAATGATATAAAAGAAAAGGTTGGAATAGGTACTCCCTTCACCCTCATGCTATGTGGCGTGGGATTCAGGAAGTACAGTCATGGATGGAGCTCTGGTGGTGTATTTAGCTTAAGATGGGCATAATCTCTTTGGATTTAGGTTTTCTCATGGGAATTTGATAGAGTTTTGACAAAGGATCTCTTAGAATTCCTACCTTTGGTGGCTCTCACAAGGCACTCAGAATCCTAGATCTCTCTCTTTTTTTCCTCCAAAAATCCCTTTCCTCTCTCACTCTAGAGGCATCCTTCAGCTCTAGATCTAAGGGGTGTTTATAGAAGGCTTGGGTGTTCGATCTCATTAGAGGACGAGTGGATAATGTGGCTGAAATCCGAGCTATTTGGGATGTCCTACTATTATGTGAAACCTATGGGATGAAGGTGACTGAGATTGAATCTGACTCCATGCAAGTGGTAAACATGTTGAACAGGAAGGTATCAGTTAGCTGGAGATGTGAAATTTGGTGGAGATGTATTGTTAGAAGATTCAATGTGACGTACTCACATTGCTATAGAGAAGGTAATGGTGCAGCTGATTATCTTGCTACGGAGGGGGTTCAGCTTCATCATCACAAGTTATACTCCTCTTTTTAGGATCTGCCTAGGGAGCTTAGAGGCATTTGTAATTTGGATAGATGGGGTGTTCCTAGTATACGTACTAAAGGGGTTACAGGTTAGTCTTTCTCTCCGCTTCTTTTTCTCAAGGGCGTGGGTTTTGGAGAGGAGTTTTTTTAGACTAACCATACGACTAGTGATTGATGTGTCCATATCCTTTATCGAGGTGTATCAATAATTTCTATGTACCCGTTCCTTTTGGTAATTAATAAAAATTTCTTTGATTGCCCAAAAAAAAGATAATATCTAGATATTAATCCAAACCCAAAGTTTAATTTTTAAAATTAAAAAAATAGATATTTTAATTCATCACCACATTAAGCGGCAACAAAGGGGTAGATATTTTGTTTAGTTGCCACACACACCGAGGACAGGCATAGATATTTTATTTTTTGTTGGCACAAAAAATCAAATAAAATATGTATTAAAGCTAGTCACCTGCTGTTGTGGTGTCGAGCTATAGAAATTCACATATTTAAAAATAAAATCCCAAACTAATTAGCTACGAATCTAGGAGCCATATATGACTTACTCTCTACTTTTAAAATTTTTCTAGTAACAAAAAAATATTTAAAAGATATTTTTGCTTTAAACAAAAGCTTACTAATTAAGTAAACTCAATTTAAAAATAATTTCCTCTAGTAACCACATAAATAAAGTCAATTAATTTCGTGGATATTTTTAACCTAGTCTCAATCTGTAACTGTAGATATCCCATTTTTGCATTTCCTAAAGTTCATCTAAGATAGAAACTTTTAAGATGCCCTTGATCACGTGGCTAAGTATCTCTGACTCATTTTCCAAATTTTTTATTATTTCCCTTAAAAACATTCTTGATTTTACTTGATTCTAGGTGGTTAGTTGTGACAGAGTTAACATGCTTGAGCTGGTGGTAGGCTTGAGTCCTTTGGATGTTTTGGTGTGAGTCATTAGCTGTGGCAGAGCTAACACTCTAACCTTACTTAAATTGGTGGCGGATTTGAGTACTCTGAACTTAAAGAAGATGTTGTTATGATTTTATGCAATTTATGAGTATTTTTCGGGCCTTTAAGGAATCTTTATGGATTTAACGTAAAAGAAAGAAGGTAAAATACAAGAGACCAGGATGTTGCCCTCGAGACAGGCGACAAGACTAGACACCAGTGTGGAACACGACACACTTGTTGCCACATATACAGGTGACTACAATGTAGAGCCACATCATAAGGCGATTGCCATCCTGGAATTTTCTCTCCAGATAACATGTCATCTTGGGCTTTAATATAATATTTGGGATATGTATAGATATCATCATGATTATTCTAATTTCTAGGATTTTCTACATACTTGAATATTTATGGAATATCATATAAATCTTTATCAATGCCAAATAATTCCAGAAATTTATAGAATAATGAATGACGTTGATTTTAATATCATATGTTTTTATCATGGTCAAAAACAAGATATGATATTAATTATCACTTTTTGAATGCTAGAATGGCATATAATTTTAAAAAATAATTTCAACATGTGATAAAATTCTAAAAATCTAATTAATTACGAGTGTGGAATGAGTTATAGATATATTTAACATGATTCTTGTAATTGTAGGGGATGTTATCATTACGATAAATGTATGATTTTATTTGGATTTAAAATTTGCTTTTAAATCAAATGTTTTCTAGAATATTCTAGCAGTTATGAGAGAGTTTTAAAGCAGTAGGACAAGTCACATATTGTTACTAGATATTTGCTTGGTTAGTTTTGGATTTTAATCTTAAATATGGAGATATTTAGAGCTTGGTGCCACCTTGACAGGCAACTAAACCCCACGATATATTTTTGCCTAATTTTCACTTTGGAAATAAGATCTTCTAATCGATCGCCGGTCCTTGTGGCGACATCTTTGGATATGTCGTCGGTCCTATAGGCGACGAGTCTAAAATATCCATTTTCAAAATTTTAAATCTAGTTCAATATCTAGATATTTACTTGACTCGTTTTTTATGAAATCTAATGTCCTGACCTCTATAAATAAACACCTAGACGTTGAGATCTAAAAGGCTTTCCAAAAA
This sequence comes from Posidonia australis, assembly GCA_024699735.1. Lineage (NCBI taxonomy): Eukaryota > Viridiplantae > Streptophyta > Magnoliopsida > Alismatales > Posidoniaceae > Posidonia > Posidonia australis. Next base: position 42,593 of record JAMKQA010007251.1, read on the forward strand.
TCTGAGAGAGGTTGCCCAGAGTGAGAGAAACCAGGCGAAATCCTGCCAAAATCCTGTAAGAAACCTAGGTCCTTAAAGATTCTACCAATCTAAAGCCAAAGCACACCTCTGGAGCTCTATTAGGCCTTTATTTTATCATCCACTCCACTACGTACGAGGGCGAAGGGAGTATCTTCCAACTATCACATTTTTTTTTACATATTATCATTGCATTCATAAATATGGATCCTGGCATATGCATGCAGGGAACCACCCCCTGGTTAGTATTACATTGGTTTATTTATGATTGTTCGTTTCTATTCCTTATTCTGTTTACTACACCTAGTCTAACTTGTACTTGTTTTTCTTTTTTGTTTTGAAGGAAAGGATCTTACATAGCACGAGGAGGCTATTGGACGACATTCTACCATCGATCTAGTGAATCAAGAATCTACATCCATCACAACCACTCATCTCTCGCAAGGTGTCTTGTCCGTTGATTATCCAAACCGACAAGTGGTGATCACATCATCACAACATCCTCCAAAATCCAACATCACACATCTACAGTAACTACTTGGATATTTTCGATTTTATCATTATTAAATGTATTAAGAACATCTACAAATGTGATAATCATCTAGAAATCTTGCTTTTGATAAAGATAAAGATATATAGTTTTAAAATTAATGTCATCCACTTTTTTGGAATTTTCTAGAATTTTTTTGAATTAATTGCTATTTTTAAAATTTCATATGATAGATCATATATTTAAGTGCTAGGAAAATCATAGAAATAATAATAATTATGGGAAAATGTTATAATATTTTATAAAGTCTCTAATATTACATTAAAACCTAGAATGACAAAATACGATGAGAGAAAGTGCTAGGATGCTCAATGCCTTTCATTGTGGTGACGAGATTGGATACATCACTTATATAATTGGCAATGGGACTGATCGACACTAAAATTTTTGACAAGACCTGTCACCACTTGGTAGGGCAATGAGTTGGTCCTTTGTAATTCTCTTCCCTGTCTTTTATATTAATTCAAAAAAATATGATAAAAGTCCGAAAAACTTCAAAAATTCCATAAAAACCATAAAAACATTTTCTTTAACATTAAATCACTCAAATCTACCACTAATTTGAGTTCAACGAGAGAATTACCTTTACCATAGCTAATAAACTTGTATTAAATAATATTAAAGGTACTCAAATTTGCCACTAGCTTCAGTCGAATGAGAGTGTTAGCTTTGCAATTGCTAACACACTCACAAACAAAAATATTCAAGGTACTCAAACTTGCCACTAGTTTAAGTATGTTAGTTCTGCCACAGTCAACGACCTTCAATAAGGAAAAGCACACAATGTTCTTAAATAAATTATGGAAAATCTAGAAGACGTGTTAAATATCATTAGTTATGTAATTTAGGACGCTTCAAGGTTTCTTATCCTTAATTGACTCTTGGAAATATGAAAATAGGATATCTATAGATGTCTCTCCTTGGAGTTTATTTTGGAACAAGACTAGCTCTAATGTAAGAATGATATCTTTATTAAGCATTTCCTTACATGGAGAGCTCATTCACAAATAGTCTACCACAAAGAGGTAAAGAAAGTAGAAAACACCTTTTGGTTTCAGGAATTTATCACATTGCTAAAAGGTGGGACCCACTTGGTTTTGGAAATTTATCGCACAGCCAAAGGTTGGAGAGGTGAACAGATTTGCTTTTGAGATGTTGTTATTGTGACATCTGGGCCTAATTATCCATTTTTAATAGTAAGCCATGTAATTAATTGTAATGTTGTATAAATGGTTTATTAATGGATAATCTGTTGTTTCTTGGATGTGTAAGCTTGTGGTTGGCTTCTGTGCACCTGCTTGTGATTTGGGACCAATGTGGAATCCAATTTGAGGATGCACAATCACCTCGATTTGCATGCTCGTTCTATCCTCTTTCCTTTTTTCCATTTTCTCCTTCTCTCACTCACGAGTTCACCCCACCCTATCTTCTTCCTCTTCTTCCACCACTAGCCCATGCCACCAACAATGTTGGCCCATGCCTCCCCGTCTTCTACGAGATGATGGGCAGCCGGCACGGTGTGGGGGGAGGAGGAGATAAAGAGAGGCGGATGCGAGTGGATGAGGAAGGACTGAGACGCAAGGGAGAAGAAGGAGAAGAAAGAATGGTGCGCTGCAGAGGAGGTGGTGGTTCATGTGGTCCGCCAATGGAGAAGACTTCACCGGGGCGAGAAGAGACTCGTCGGTGAGTGTGGAACATCGCTGGAGTGCCACTCGAGGTACGCAGCCCTCTTTTCCCCCTCGTTTCCACACTTTCAGTTCATCATGTCAAATGTATGAAAATGATGAAAAATGCATGTAAAATCGTAGAAAAATAGAGGAATTGATGAGAATGAGCTAAATAGCACGAAAACATAGATATCATGCGGTAGTGATGGAAATTGGTAGGAATATACAAGATTTTTTGATGAAGGCTACAATAGCCATTTTGAGTCTCATCCCTTTGTGATTTTCGTGTGGATTGTGTGGTTAATGAAATCATGAATGGTTTGAGGGGTTTTGAAGTAGACTCACGGGTCTACACCCAGTGATTTATTGGTAATTTGTGATGTGTGTTTAGGAGGTCAGATCGAGGCTCCCACTTCTAGCGATTTTGTCGACCGAAACAAGGGAATGCCCTAGTTGCGGGAAATTCGGTATGCCGAATTGAATTTGGGATACCAAAATCCTAACAGATTAAGCCAGGATACCGGGTTCGGTAGGTTGAAATTATCCAATGGACTAAATTAAGGATTTTCGGTATACCGAAAATGTTCAATATACTGAATCTGGGGTTTTTGGTATACCGAACATGAAATTTAGTCTGCCAATTTTGCCTTGGCCCTGATATATATAAATGTGAATATAAAATGAAGGATAAATGGTTTTAAAGGTATGTAGAGCAGGTGTTAATGATGTTTTCCTCATGTAAATGACATTGAGGAATACAGAACCCAAATAAGTGAATTTGGGTTTTAGACCCTATAAATGAATAAAATGGTTGATTGTGTGTGGTTTCTGGGCATGAGGCCCAATTGTGATTTCAAACACATGGTTTTTCATGAGTTGAGTTAGGACCCTAGTGGAAGGTCAGGTGTTGCATGGAAACATATTCCTGCAACGAAAAAGAATGAAAATGGAAATGGTTTTGAAAAGGAAAGCTTAAAGAGTTTTGAAAATGAAACACTAATAACGTGTTAAGGAATCATGGGGGTTGGTGTCGACAACATAGTGGGAGTATGAGGCTCCAATGAAACCAATTGCCAGATACGATTGTGGTTGCATAGCTTGAGATGGTGTAGGCGAAGCTTGGGTCATTGAACCTAATTGTTCGAGTCACCGAGCTTGTGACGGTGTAGGCTGAGCCTAGGCTATTGAACCTAGTTACTCGGGTCATCGACGGTGTAGGCTGAGCCTAGGTTAGTGAACCTAGTTGTTTGGGTCACTGATGGGATGTCAGATAAAGATGTATCCCCGTGCATATATGAAAGAGATTGAAGTCAGTTGGCTGGGGCGGTGGAATCTTGCACGGGGAATTTCACTACGGTAGTGCAAGGAGGTAGAGGAAATGATGTCCTCGCCTACTGCTTGTGTGCCTGGTTACCCCTGATTAAGGTAACATCAGTAAAGAAAAGTGGAAATGAATAAGAAAAGAATGTGATTTTGAGAACTAAAAGAAATGTGGTTTGGCGAGGATTGGACTTATGAATGGTCTTAAAATGACGGAATGAAATAATGAATGTGTTTTAACTAGTTCCTAACTAGTGTTTGCTATTTTGGTTTTGAGCCATGTGAGGCATTGTGTTTTAGGCTAGATCTGGTCGGAAATGTGAATTTCTTAGAATATGAGAAAGGTTTTGAAAAGGGTAAAAAGAAAGTAAAAATGGGTTTTGGAAAAGGAATGTGGTTTTGAAAACAAAATTCCAAATTATTTCAAAAGAAAGGACAAGGATTAGTCTAAATTTTATAAATTGATTTTTGGCATTTCACTAGATTTTTGTTGTTTTTGTATTTGGGGCGCGTACTAGTTGACTTAGATGTCACTCACGTGTGCTTTGTTTGGCTTTCCGGTGCAAATCATGTGCAGTCGAGTTCTAATGTCGGAGTCGGAGCTTCTAGCCGCACATTGTTTCCTAGAGGTGAGTCTTAGTTACAGTTATTTAATTTTACTGTAATTAGTGTAATTTTTCTTATGAATCTATGATTTAGGTAACGTGCTCGAGTTCGGGGCGTTACAGTTATACAGCTGAATGGTTTAATTAAAGTGCCATCATATTGAAGACTCAAGCTGGTTTTGGAGCTATGTGTCGTAGCTAGTGTCGAAACTATGTCAACCACGTAGACATAGCTTCAATGGGGTAGAAACTAAGGTGATCATGGAGAAATTACCCTATCACTGATCGAAAGATAAAAAAATGTGGCTTCCTGCTTGGGAGGTTACTCAAATTGGAATGATAAAAAGATAGGTTCAATTTGAACTAGCTTTGGGAGGATCACATATTCTAAGGGTCTCTAACACTCTTGAAGAACATTGCTTTGTCTGCGCTTTCACTTCCTATGATATGAGAAATAATGCATGGATGCATGATTCAAGCAAACAATGCCAATCTATGGTTAACACTCAATGAAATGCATGGCCCATATGATAAGTTAGGCTAGTGGGGTACAGTTTGTCCTAGATCATATAGACATATGCTAAATGAATGAATGTACAGTTTTTGTCCTTGAGTGTGATCAGTAGTCTTGGTAAAGGATTGATGTCTCACAACTCGATTTGGCAAGTAAAGGAGTTCTATAGATAAAGAACTAGGTGAGGGAGTGAATCATTTCTTTGCCAAACCGATGTTTTTGTTTTAGTCGAAGAGGATGTGTCTGCATACACCCTATGAACTCCAAAGGTGTGAGCTCATTCTTCAATATTGCTCTGCTTTGTGGCCAAAACTTTCATCTTTTGCAATAGGGCTCATGATTCACCAAATTTACTAACATATGGTGGATTTCTACTTACACATTTGATAACATATGTTAGTAATCACATGTGAACCTTTCCCAGCTTTAGAGGGATCGACTATGCTGTTCTTGCTTAGGAAATGAATTGTAATATTTCTGAATAATCATCAATTTTCTTCTATATGTTTGCAAATTAGGTGGAGGGAATTAGTCTTAGCCTTCGCTAAAAGATGGTAAATTAGAGCCTAGTAGACGCTGATTGTGAATCATGGGTGGATACTTTAAAGATCGTTACAGATGTAGTATTCTTTGTTGAGAAAATGCGCCTAAGCTGTGAGACACACTTAAGTAGGACGTTAACGCTAAATCCAAGTGAGTCAGTTGTTACATCATGGGCTAAACTAATTTCAGTTTCCCTACTAAGTTTTCACTTGCATGTAAGGTATTTTACTTGGATTTTCTAAATTTTTAGGTTTTTTTGGATTTTTTTTTTTTAGATTTTTTTTTTTTGAGTATTTTGGATTTTCTATTTTTTTGGGTTTTTGGATTTTATATTTTTTTGGGTATTTTTGTTTTTTGATTTTTTAAATTTTTTGGTTTTTTGGATTTTCTAATTTTTTGGTTTTTTAGATTTTTCTTGGGGAAGGATGAGAACCTACTTTAAGTCTTAGCATAGAGCTTTCCTTAGTCTTTCTAGGGGTACCTTATGATTGTGGGTGTGTCCCTTGTGTCGTGCCTACACCCTTTAGGAATTTTAGTTCACGTACTAATCCGTAAGCCTCTCTTTGGATGTTGAATAAGAAAAGTAGGAATAAGTGGAAAGTAGTATTAGTATTCTGATGGTATTACTATTCAGTTTGGAAGTGATTTTCTTTTAAAGGTGAATAAGTGTGAATAGGGAGATATTCTGGTTTGAATGAAAAGTGGAATAAGTATCAGATTAAGTGTTGGAATAAGTGAAAAACATGTACATTAATAATAATCAGCTTAATTATTAAGATATATATATCTAGTTTAAAATATGTGTACATTATATTATATATGTATTAAGTTTTAGACAAAAAAAAACACACTGTATACATGCATGTATGAGAATAACTTAACGGAATAATTTTATTCCACTTTTCCTGTAGAATAGCTATTATGGAATAAGTAAATCAGGATAGGAATTACATTTCCACTTTTATTCTACTTTTTGGCTTGACAAATAGAATTACTAGTTCAATTCTGCCTTTATTCCAACCTTTATTCCAATCTCTCCATAAACCTCAATCAAGGTAGGTCATGGAAGCAGTTCAAGACTAAACATCGGTTTAACAAATTGTTAAATCCAACAAAATAAAGATCTCTCTACCATAGCAAGTTCAAAAGCTCCATTTTTGTTCATTCCTCTTATCACTAGGGAGTTTGAAAATCTATAGACAATAGGGTTCAGAAATCAATCCATAAATAACAATTTCAGCATAAGCACATATGGCTTTCATGTATATTAGCACTACTGTGGATATCATACAATAACTACTACAATACTGTGGAACTCAAAACAAAGATAGGAAACTTGGAAAGATATGGGCTATAGATTTTGGTATTCCTGTCTACATTTTGTTCAAAGAGATCATCTATGAATTTTTTACAACAATTTATCACCCGACATTGCCTAGAACATAGCCATTTGGTTCAACTAGCCATTCTTATCTTCATAGCACTACTGACATTGGAGAGTCTTCCTGCAACATGTTCTACAATGGAGTCACTTATTTCACTTCTTGGAAGTTCAAGTGTGAGAAGGGAACTAGCATTACCAAAGCCAAGAATAGAATAAGAGAAGTACAATTTTGGATCCAAAAAATGAATTATTCTTAATGCAAGTTTAGGAATTTCACAATGTCATCCAAGATAGATCTCAAAAGTAAGTTCAAATTGAGATGGAGATGAAAGTTGCATAAGATTAGAAGGCAAGTTTTTTGTTATGCATGATTTTTCTTGTAAAAAAGGAACAAAATAAATAATAAAGATAAATTCGTCTAAGGAGACAATACAAATTTAATGAGACAAATAGGTTTGATAAATTCCTCGAAGCATGCACCATAAATTGAACTTTCAACAATTTAAGATGTTGGCTCCAATTCTTTTAAGTTGTTGACTCAACAGATACCAAATGATACTGAACATAGATTGAAACCAATGTCGCAGACCTCAAGTTACGTATTTAAACTTTGAATGTTATTCAATTGCTACAGCCATGATATATCAAAATCAACATTTCACAGTGAACCAATTCCTTTTCATTTTACATTCTAGTTAATCACAAACTCTAAGTAGTAAGGTTTGGGCTTCTAACTAGGCAGTAAATTAATGTAGAACATGTCAAACAAAAATGGAGTTTTCACTTGTTAATCAGCAATGAAAGAAAAAAAAGGATCATTAGGAAGGCTAGAGACAGAGCTTGCGAAGGAAACTAGAGCTTCCGGTAACTAGCATGTGAAGCATCCAGTCTACATGTTGTGGCCTGTCTTGAATCCACTCTTTGTTGTTTATCTCTTGCCAACAATAAGGTCTAGTAATTGCTCTCTCCCAGGACTTACAGCCCTAGGAATCACAATGAGGATCTCTTGAAGGGAAAGCTTTTGGAAAATTAATCAAAGGGCATCAAGGAGCATCTCCTCCTAGCCTTTGCATTCGTCACAATCCTCTAGTTTATTAGCTACAAAAGGAAAACAATCTATCTATAAAGCTGCACAAAATTAGTTCACTTTTAGGATTGGAATCAAGATGTAGAAAAACATAGTACGAAGAATAGGTAATACAACAAACAAGGAGGACACTTCTTATTCAGTTCAATAATGAATTCCATGTCACATATGCAAGAAAATAGTCACTATGAAAGTCAGATCAGAAATTAGCAGAATGGGATCAATATGCACAACAATTGCAATAATGGATACCACACCTTGGCTTTCTAGCTAGAGACTTCTCTTGGGAAAAGAAAAGGAAAAGAAAGAAACCAGTTTGGTGTGGATTAGTGAAGAGAGGCGTGGTCGATGTGGATCTATAGCGTGGATCGGTTAAGAGAGGAGTGGATTAGTACGACATTGATTAGGCTGACGTGGATCAGTGAAAGGTCTAGCGTGGAGTGGGAGCTACTACGACATGGAATGGAGTGGGATGATTCGACGGAGGAGAAGATGTAGAGTACTGGAGAAGAGAGTTGGAGTGGGAGGCCGATCGAGATCGATGAAAACCGAAGAGAAGCGAAGTGGGAGGTGAAGAGAGGTGGAGTGGGATGAATCGACAATTGGCATAACTGCAGAATAGAAGAGAGATGGAGTGGAGTGGATGATTTGGTGGAAGAGAAGAGAGGTGTTAACTAGGGTTTTTTATGTATACAATTTATATATAAATATAAATATAAATACAAATAACCATATCTATATCCGTATCCATTGAAATTTCAAAATACATATGTAACCATATTAGCGATGACTCATGTGAGGCGCGAAAGGCTGGATGCATGAAATCAAGTAGAGTCATGGCGAGATGAAAACCAAGGCTATAACACCCCGATACCGGGCACGCTACGAAGATCATAGCATCATAAGCAAAATTATACTAATTACAACAATAATTAAATAACTGTAACTAAGGCTCACCTCTAGGAAATGATGTGCGGCTAGAAACTCCTACTCCGGCACCGGAACTCCACTACACATGACTCACACCTGAAAATCAACCAAAGTACGCGTGAGTGACATCTAAGTCACCCAGTACATGCCCCAAAAACACACAACAGCAAACATCTGGTAAAACACTAGAAATACAACTTTTAATTTATAAAACTTTGTTTTCCTTTAAAAATCCAGTTTTGAAACATCATTTTATTTTCCATTGAATTCACTTGAGAATCTGCTCCCAAGACTATGCTTTTCTCAAAGCTCACTTTTCGTTTCTTTTTAAAACATTTGGAATTGTTCCAAAACCACATTCTTTCCAAAACTCATTTTTCTTTCTTTTTTTATAGTTTTTCAAAGCCTTTTCCATATTCTGAGAAATTCATACACTTGACCAGGTCTAGCCTAAAACATAATGTCTCACAGGTCTCAAACCAAAATCATAAATAGTGACTGGTAACTGGTTAAAACACAAATCCTTATTTTATTCTAGGATTTTAGGATTATTCACAAATCCAATCTTAGCCAAATCACATTTCTTTTATTTCACAGAACCACACACTTTTCTTATTCTTTTCCACTTTTCTTTATTAATGTTACCTTGATCAGGGGTAACCAGGCACATAGGTAGTAGGTGGGGACACTATTTCCCCTACCTCTCTGCATTACCGTGGTGAAGTTCCCCATGTGGAAGGACACCATCCCGGCCAACTGGCCTCAATTCTTTTCTTATATGCACGGGGATACGTCTTTATCTGACGTCCCATCAGTGACCCGAACAACTAGGTTCAATAACCCAGGCTCAGCCTACACCATTAGTGACTCGGACACCTAGGTCTCATATTTCTAGGCTTAGCCTACACCGTCACGAGCTCGGTGACCCGAACACCCAGGCCCACATACCCAGGCTCAGCGTACACCATCTCAAGCTCGACAACCACAGTTGTATCTGACAATTGGTTTCATTGGAGTCTCATACTCCTACTACATTGCCGACACCAACCCCCATGGTTTCTTAACACCTTACATGTGTTTTATTCTCAAAACTCTTTAAGTTTCCCTTTTCAAATCCATTTTTCATTTCATTCTTTTCTTTGCGAGAACTTGTTCCAAGCAATACATGACCCTCTACTAGTGCTTCAACCCACTTCATTTAAAACCATAAATTCGGTCTCATGCCTAAAAACCACACATTTAATCACTTTAATTCATTTTTAGGATCTCAAACCCAAAACCATTTCCAAATTTACCCATTTGGGTTCCATCTTCCTCCATGATAGTTGCATGGCGAATACACCATAACACGTGCTCATTGTCCATTTAAAATCTTTTATTTTCATTTTCTATTCACATTTGTATATATTAGGGCTAGGGCAAAATCGACAGACCAAAAGCCAGGTTCGGTATACCGAAAATCCTTGATTCGGTATACCAAAAAGGTTCGGTATACCGAAACTCCCTATTTCGGTCAATTGGGTGATTTCAGTCTACCAAAATCAGGTATCCTAGCATAATCTGACCGGAATTCAGTATGTTGAACCCAATTCGGCATGCCGAATTGTCCGAGACCAGGGCACCTCCCCTATTCTAGCCAACACATTTGTGGGAAATGGGAGCCTCCGACGGACCCCCTAAACAAGCATCATAAAATGCAAATAAATCGTGAGGTGTAGACCTTTGAGTCTACTTTGAAACCCCTCAAACTATTCTTCAATCCACTCATCATGCAATCCATACGAAAATCACAAAAGGGTGAAGCTCATTAAAGACTACTGTAGCATGCATCCCTAAATCTCATATAACCCTACAAATTTCCATCTTAATTGCATGAAATCTACATATTCATGTTATTCAATACATTTCCATCCATTCTACTATTTTTCTACGAATTTTCATGCATTTATTCTCATTTTTATGCATTAACATATCATGTTGTAAGAGAAGAACGAAGGAGAATGAGGGGTCGCGTACCTCCTCCGACGAGCTTTCCCAACTCCGGCGAGCCTCTCTTGCCCCGGCAAAGCTCCTCCCCACTGGCAGACCACGACTCAGCCCTCCTCCTCTCCCTCTTACTCGCGCACCCCTTTCTCTCTTCCTTCTTTTCTCTCACTGCTTCCACCCATTACTGCCACCTTCCTCTTTATCTCATCTACCTCCCGCATGGCATTGGCCACCCATTGTGTTGGAAGAGATAGGGAGACATGGGTCGTTGCCTATGGTGGCACAGGTCCGGTGGAGGAAGAAGAAAAGGACGGGGATGGGGAGAACTCGTGAGAGAGGGAGAAAAGAAAGAAAGAAAAGAAATGAGAAAAGATAGGCATGCGAACCAAGGCGACTGTGCATCCACAAACCAAACTCTACAATAATCCCAAATCACATACGGATGCACAGAAAGATAACCAAAACCCCTTAATCACAAGAAACAACAAATTACCCATTAATAACTCATTTATGCAATATTACAATTAATAATCTGGTTTACAATTAAAATGGATAATCAGGTCCAGGTGTCACATCCTACCCCCTTAAAAGAATTTCGTCCTCGAAATTCAGCTCCAATAAAAGAAGTAGGAGTACTGTCTCTAGATGTCCACCACGCGCTCCCATGTAACCTGTTCTATACCATGGTGTTGCCACTGAAATAACACCAATGGAATCACTTTGTTCCTGAGGACTTGCACTTTTCTGTCTAGTATCTGAACTGCATTTTCAACCATAGACAGGTCCTCCCGCAGCTCCTTTGGCTGCACTAGTATCACCTGGGACGCATTGGCCAAACACTTCCTCAACATAGATACATGAAAGGTGTTGTATACCCCAGCCAACTTTGGAGTGAAATCTAGTCTGTAGGCCAACTCACCAACCATCTTAGCAATCTAATACGGTTCAATGTATCCTGGGCACAACTTGCCTCTCTTACTGAACAACGTCACACCCTTGGTTGGTGACACCTTCAGGAAAATGAACTCTCCTACCTCGAATTCTAGAGGTCTCTGCCTCTTATCTGCATAGCTCTTCTGTTGACTCTAGGCATACAACGGCCTCATCCTGGTCAGATCCACCTTGCCCTCGTACTGCTATAGGATCTCAGGCCCAACTAACTGTCTCTCACTCACCTCACTCCAACAAGTGGGTGTCCTACAGGGCCTGCCATTCAATGCCTCATAAGGTGCCATACCAATACTGATGTGGTAACTGTTGGTATATGCAAACTCAATCAGAGGTAAGTGATCCTCCTAACTACCACCAAAGTCCAAGGTGCAGGCCCTCAACATGTCCTCAAGTGTCTAGATGGTCCTCTCTATCTGACCATCTGTGTGGGGGTGAAAGGCAGTACTAAAGTTCAGCACCGTGTCGAAAGCCTCCTACAAAGTTCCCCAGAATCTCGATGTAAACCTCGTGTCTCTGTCAGACACGATAGACACTAGGGCACCATGCAATCTCACAATCTCAGCCACATACAACTTTGCTAGCTTTGCCAAAGGAAGATTTACCTTCATTGGCAAGAAATGTGTCGATTTTGTAAGGCGATCCACTATCACCCAAACTGTATCATTCTTTCTTCGGGTCTGTGGCAAACCCGTCACAAAATCCACACTAGGATGTCCAGAGGCTGTAAAGTCCCTCTGGGCTTTTGGTGCTCTATTTTCACCATCTAGCAGGTTGCACACTTTGTCACATATTCATTAATTTCCCACTTCATCCCAAGCCACCAGAAATTCCTCTTTAGGTCTTTATACATCTTGGTGCTTCTTGGGTGAATAGTATATCTGAAACAGTGAGCTTCGTCAAACAGACTATTTTTGATTTCCTATATTTGAGGTACATACAATCTCAAATCATACCTCAATCCACCGTCTACCTCGACTGAAAAGTGAGAGGCATTACCAGCTTCTAGTTTCCTTCAGATGTCTAACACAAAAGAATCATACTACTGAGCTGTGACAATTGCCTCGATCATCTTCGGTCGAATAGACAAATTGGCCAATACCACTTTGGTAGTTCCCAGAGATTGTCTTCGAGGCATGCACTCCACTAGTCCCTCTAACAATTTCCATTCACGAATCATCAGGCTAGCCATGACATGAGTGTGCCTGCTCAGAGCATCTGCAACCACATTTGCTTTCCCTAGGTGGTATAACAAATTGAAATCATAATCCTTGATATACTCCACCCAACACCTCTATTTTAGGTTCAAATCCTTTTGAGTAAAGATGTACTTCAGACTCTTATGATCTGTGCGTACCTCAAACTGCTCGCCATATAAATAATGCCTCCAAATCTTCAGGGCAAACACAACAGCTACCATCTCTAAATCATGAGTGGGATAATTCTTCTCATGATCTTTCAACTAGTGCAAGGCATACGCCACCACCCTACCATGTTGCATCAGCACACACCCCAAACCAGTATCACAGGAATCACTGTAGACTGTGAAACTACCACTTCTAGAGGGCAGAGTCAAAACTGCGGCTGATACCAAATGAGCCTTCAACTCGTTGAAGCTCTCCTCACACTACCAATCTCAGGCAAAGTGCGCTTCCTTTCTAGTCAGTCTAGTCAACGATGCAGTAATGTTGGAGAAATCTAGGATGAATCTCCTATAATATCCTACCAGGCTGAGAAAACTTCTAATCTCAATTACTGTCTTCGGTTTGGCCCAACTGCTCATAGACTCAACTTTGGCTGGATCTACCTTGATGCCTTCTCCTAAAATAATATGACCAAGGAAAGTTACCTCTTCCAACCAAAACTTGCACTTGGAGAACTTGAGATAAAGCTGATGCTGCCTCAATGTCTCCAGTACGATCCTCAAATGCATCCAATGGATCTAAACATCCAGAGAATACACCAGAATGTCATCCACAAAGATGACCACAAACTGATCCAAATAGGGCCTAAACACCTTATTCATTAGGTCCATAAAAGTAGCCGAAACATTCATCAACCCGAAAGGCATAACCAAAAACTCATAATGTCCATAATGAATGCGAAAGGCTGTCTTCTGCACATCTGGCTCACTGATCCTCAATTGATGGTATCCAGATCTCAAAATCTATCCTAGAAAACAACGATGCTCCCAACAATTGGTCGAACAAATCATCGATCCTAGGCAGTGGATACTTGTTCTTTATAGTGATCTAGTTCAACATCCGGTAGTCTATACAGAGTCGAAGTGAACCGTCCTTCTTCATAACAAACAGAATCGGTGCTCCTTAAGGTGAAACACTAGGACGAATAAATTCCTTATCAATTAGTTCATGTAGCTGATTCCGGAGCTCCCTCAATTCAGCGAGTGTCATACTATATGGAGCTTTCGAAATAGGACCTGATCTTGACACCAAATCAATCACAAACTCCACTTCCCTGTGTGGTGGCATTCTAGGCAACTCTTCTAGAAAAACATTAGGATATTCCCATACCACCGACAAGTCCTGAACCTCAATCACAGGCGAAGTAGGAACTGTCACATAGGCCAAATAGGCCACACTGCCTCCTGGTAGATGATGATAGGCCTTGATGGCAAAAATCACTTTTCTAGGCTCACCTGATCTACTACCTTGTACCACACACCAGCCTTGGCCTGGACAATCTACCAGAACTCTTCTCTTGGCACAATCTATAACAACTGAATGTTGTGCCAGCCAGTCCATTCCTAGGATAACATAATAATCCTGCATATTCATCAGAATCAAAACTAGCTTAAAAATTCCTATCCCCCAACTGTACATCAACTAGTCTCAAATACCTCCACGCTAGGCTGTTTTCTCCCAATAGAGTGACTACATCCAGGTGGATTGCCAATCTGGTTGGCCTGGTCCTGATCTCAGAAACAAATGACTCAGAGACAAAAGAAAATGAACTCCCAGAGTCGAACAAGACTCAGGCCATCCGATCAGCCACAAGAAAAGATCCTATCATCAACACACCATAACCATAATCATAATCATAATCATAATAAAAGATAGTGTTGATCATAGATAGGATCAATTATTACAAGATAGGATCTAACTCATACGGTTGGGCTAGTTTTCATCTTCTACTACATCTCCAAATGGACCAGCATCTGGGGCAGCGATGGAGAACAATCTCCCCTTGGTAGTCTGACGTGGCGCATCTCTTGCTGGCTTTGGCTAACTGGAACAATCCTTCTGGTAGTGCCCAGACTTCCCACAGTTGTAGCATACTACATTGTCTAAGCTCCTCTGCTTATGCCAACACTACGTCACTACATGCCCCTTCTTGCCACAGACGTGACACAGTCCCACCTGTGAGCCAATACTAGATCCTGCATGGCTAAAACCCACACTCTCTTCTCTACCAAATGTAGGCCATTGCTTTCGCTTCTTCCCAGAGCTACCAGAACTCCTAGAACTTGGTGCTCTGGTCACTAAAGGTTGAGAAACGGAGGGTCAGGAGATGAAAGGCCGAGAGACAAACTTCCTCCCCTTTTCCTTCTTAGGATACTCTTCCTAAAACAGCCTACGATCATCCACATAGCACTTGCGAGCTTAATAGCATCCGTTAAAGTCTGGCATCTGAAGCCAATAACTTTGGATCTCAGCATAGGATTCAGTCCTTCCAGGAAAGTCTTGGCTCTACTCTTCTTGGAAACTATTGCCTGAGAGAATTGCTCCAACTGAAGGAAGGATGACTCATACTCTACCATAGTCTGGCTCCCCTGCTTCAGGTTCCTGAATTCTTTGTCCAGCTTATCCCTCTCATGCTTAGGGAAAAACCTCTCATAGAACGCTTCTCGAAACTCCTCCCAAGAGATCATCAGTAGGTCCGTATTTGGGAATTTTGTGTGGTGCACGGCCCTCGACCACTGATTCGCAGCACCCTTGAGCTGAAATGCTACGATCTATACCCACTTCTCCATTGGACAATCGATCCCTTCTAGGATCTTCTCCACCTCTAGGAACTAAGCCTAACACTCCTCTGGTGAGCCGTGCCCATCGAAGGTTAGTGCATCTAGCTGGCGGAACTACTTAATCCACGGGTCTCCCTTCGCCTCATCCCTGTTGTTGTTGTTGAAGGACTGGGTGAATCCCTGCAACATCTTGCCGAAATCTCGTCTCATACCCCTCCATGCATTTCCCTCTCCCGTCTCGGAGTCGAGAACTGAGGCATTGCCACGACTACGGCCTCGGCATGAAAATTTCCTGCCAGCACAACAAAACACAACAACCAAGATTCAAGTGCACGACTCTCTATTGTGCAGTCCTAGGGAGCCACTAGACCGGACATCACCAAGCCGATGCACTAGGTGTAACCTTTGCTTTAATACCATTCTGTAATGCCCGATCCTAGGCATACTACTAAGATCACAGTATCATAAGCAAAAGTATACTAATTACAACAATAATTAAATAACTGTAACAAAGGCTCACCTCTAGGAAACGAAGTGTGGCTAGAAGCTCCTACTCTAGCATCGAAACTTGACTACACACGACTCGCACCAAAAAACCAACCAAAGCACGCGTGAGTGACATCTAAGTCACCCAGTACGCGCTCCAAAACACATAATAGCAAACATCTGGCAAAACGCTAGAAATACATCTTTTAATTTATAAAACTTTGTTTTCCTTTAAAAATCCAATTTTGAAACATCATTTTCTTTTCCTTTGAAATCACTTGAGAATCTGCTCCCAATACTATGCTTTTCTCAAAACTAACTTTTCATTTCTTTTTAAAACATTTGTAATTGTTCCAAAATCCCATTCTTTCTAAAACTCATTTTTCTTTCCTTTTTTATACTTTTTCAAAGCCTTTCTCATATTCTGAGAAATTCACACACTCGACCAGGTCCAGCCTAAAACACAATGTCTCACAGGGCTCAAACCAAAATCATAAATAGTGGTTGGTAACTGGTTAAAACACAAATCCTTATTTTATTCTAGGATTTTAGGACCATTCACAAGTCCAATCCTAGCTGTAGACACCCCGATTTTGAGGTGACCCATGGATGAGCTTTCCAGTTGTTGCTTTGGATGTGGCTAACCCTTGAACCAATCCTAAACCTATAGCAAGCCCGCAGCCCAACTAGAAATCCAGATAGGTAGGAGAGAGCACCTAGCTAG
>JAMKQA010007252.1:0-36989 GCA_024699735.1 Posidonia australis
TTAAACAATGGATTAAAACACAGGAGAGTTACGAGCCTGTGTAACTTGCCGAAACCCAAAACAGACGAAACAGTCGTCCGTTCAGCAGAGACGTTCTGCCTCCTCTCTCCACGTGTGAGCTTCTGAGCATTCCGCTGAGCTTAGATTCTCCCGCAATAGACGACTGAAGAGCTTCCGTGGGTGAAACGCACGGTGCAGGGTCGGGCGGCCTTTGGATGCGGGAGAGGTATAACGCCTTCGGAGGAGAAACGGACGGTGCAGGAACCAGCGGCTGTAACGGGCGACCCTTCCTTTCAGCTTCAGCAGGCGAAACGATGCGTCGCTTGGCGGTTGCGGGAGCTGCACAGTGGAAGCCCTCGCGCAGTCGGGAGGTCGAAGACGCGGCTACAGTGCGTCTTCCACAGATATTTTGTTTTGTTTTTTTTTTAAAACAAACGGGCCGAGATAAAAAAAGGGCCTCAGCCCATTAGCAAACTTAAGTCATATAACATCTTCCACAACACGTGCTTCTCTTTAGTTAGACTTCGATGTGATTCCCATTTTTAAACCTTACTGCATAGGAGCACACATAACTGCTGAAGACAAGCTGGAGTCAACTCAATCATGGTTGAAGCGAACCTAGGGGATTTTTGCCTAGTCGAACCTTTGGCTTTGATACCAGTCATTGCACCAAGGGGAACCATCACTCAGGGGTCTTTCCCTGCATGTGGAACAATATACCCTACTTGAACATTACATTATCTAAAAGTTTAATGTTGATATACTAACATCTGCCCTAAAGAAAACCTAATAAAATGGAGGCAATTTTTCTAGTAACTTTCTGGATATGATGACAAATTTCGTGCAAAATCTTAGGATGTACTTGAATGATGTGGGCATATGTGAAAACATTTGGACTGCTAAGCAAGAGAAATGGGTCATTTGTGTGTACCTCAAGGTTTGGGTGCTTTTACTTTACATTGGCTTTGAACTTTATTAGGATATTGAAGTATTATTGCATCAGCCTTTACTTGAAATGCTTCTCTGTAGCATACCATCTACCATCGTTTTCCCTAGTTTTTGTCAAAGCTTGATATTGGTACTACCCACATTTCACACAATTTATTTCATCTCTCTTGGAGTATCTTACTACCTTGGGGCATATAATTGTAATTTTACTGGATGTATTGCCAGTAAATTCTATTCTTATTCTTTCCAGTATACCTTTTAGCCAGGACAAGATCCCAGATTTCCTGGAATGGGGAGAACACTTGGCACTACCCGAAATCAATCAGCTTCTGATGCATCTTCTAATTCTAGCCTTGAAGCCAGACTCTTGGATGACAACACAACAGAGCATCTTTCAGGAACAGCAATAATAAATTCTGGACAAAGGATGTCAGATGCTAGGTATGTCGGCTACTCTGGGAGGAAGCTGCATGTTGAACTTTAACAAGTGAAGCTAAAATTTATACAAAGTTGTCATTCAACAGCTATAATATTTTGGATCCACTATCTCCACTATTATTTCTGAATCGAATGCATATGAAGAAAGACGCTAGAAAATCTATTTGAACTCAAATGATTGCCTTCCATGGTTTATTTCATATGTACAGGACTCAGTATCATTCCTCCTCTTGTGATTTTTATTTTTGATCACTAATATAAGATATGCCACGTGAATTTACAACTATTTGCTATTTGTATTTTGTAACTAGTTTAGCCATTATGGATAATTCTTCTTTTTTGTTCCTTTGTGTTACCAGGCATGTGGCTGCAGCTATCCCAGGAGTAGCACCACAGCACCAGGTCTTGCACCTTGTATAAGCAGTAATTTCTTTTCATGTTGTTCTCTGAAGTTAGATTTATTTAATTGTTTGCTTGGGATCAGGAGTCTGATATGTTTGATGAGGAGCTTAAGAAACTTGTAGCAATGGGTTTTGAGAAGGTAACACTTCTTGTCCATCAGGGTGTGAGTTTATTTTGGCCATTGAAACGTGTATTCTTTCATGTTGAGATCCAGATACAAAGAATTGAGGGAACAATTCTTATAAATGATTCTGTGGTGCATTAGTACAAATCTTATGATTAATTGAGAAAACACTCCATTTATTCATGGCCTCTCAAAGCAATACGGATTCCTCAGGGTTTTTGTTGTGATCCATCTTGATATTATATTCCCTATTGAGTGACATAATTTACTTCTTGACAGACCCAGGCAGAAGTAGCTTTGTCTGCTGCTGATGGAGATCCTTCTGTTGCCGTTGAAATCCTCATGAGCCAGCAGGTTTGTTTTCTAACTCTCGATGATTATTAAGCTTAGAGGGCTCTTGAACTCTTGAAATATTGATTTAATCTTTTACTTGATGCATGCAGCGATGAAAATCGTAAAGCAACTATGATGTGGTACTGGTACATCAGCTTTTGTTCTTTGAGGCAGTAAGGATCAATCATTGTTCGACACAGTAGGTGTTTTCCCAGCTTCGTTGATGTTCTTAGGAAAACGAACAGTCCAAATTCTGAATTTACAGAAGAAGAATTTGATGGGATACCCCTCCCAAATAGAAAGACTTTGTATAAATTAAAAAAAATGTCAGGCTTCAAGCATGCGGCAAAACAGAAGATTGGATGAGTATGTAGGAATTGGACACCAGGACTCTGGACTCGTGCCTGCTGTTACGGCTCTGTATAGATTGGCATCCTCCGCTGTTGTATTATTATGAAGTTACGACCAATGGTGTGGTCAACTTTGTCATTCGTAACAGGATAAATACCAACGTATGACTTTCTGAAGTACAAGCGCGTACTCGTTTCTCTCATGTTTGAAGTTTTAGAGGAGCACAATTGCAAATATTGGGGGAAAAAAAAAAGGTTTCTCATGTGTTTTTAAGGTCATAATTACCAGCCTTAATATTTTTTTTAATAATTAGACAACTTTATCCAGAACCACAAAAGATATGCAGATATTGCTTGATACATAGAAAATATGACTTTCCGCAATTCTTAGCATTGATACTAGGAATCCGTGGATGGGAATACACTGTTCTAGTTTATTCAACAGCACAAAAACACAGGGCATAGACACTACGGTAAAACTTCCAACACACTCTAGTGGTGACACGCACAATCTTTTTCCCAGCGGTTCAAAATGTCTTTATTTAAGAAATAACATTCTCTTACTCCCCTCATCAGTGATGTTGTTGATGTTGATGTTTCAGCGGCTTGACAACGAGGATGGGGCATTTAGCATGATGAACACAGTAATCACTCACACTGCCCAAGAATGCTCTGCACATTATCGTCACATTAAGCTCCTAATCGTAATACCCAAAAAAAAAAAAAAAAAATCTTTATGAAGAGATAGTGCAGTCCGTCATTCTTACCTCTTGACCTTCCCTAGCCCACGACTACCGACGACGGCGAGATCGACGTGCATATTCTCCACGGCTTGACATATCGTCTCCTTCGGATCGCCTTCCATGATCACGCACTGCGGCTCAACCTGCACGTCCAAAAAACAACATTACTCATATGGCCATCTCAAAATCAAGTTCAAATGGAGGAGGAGAGGGGAAAATAGAAAAAAAAAAAAAAAAAACGATTCATGTTTGTTAGGCATACATGCTTGCATCTACAAATCTGCGAGGCACGGGCAAGCAACGCCTCGGAGTTCTGCTGTTGCGCTTTCTTGACGGAGTCGAGGAGACCGGAGGTGGTATAAACAGCTGCAAGGTATAGGGAAACACTTCTCTCTTATTTGGTGATTCATCAATAATCACGACACGACCATAATAACTAATGTACACATGTTATAGGTTATATACTCATCAAAGCAACTACTATGATATATAAAACGGAGATACATAATATATATCTGTACCGGGTCCGGGCGGGAAGACGAACTGCTGAAATGGCTGCTGGACGTTGAGGAGGACAAGGTGGTCGACGTCACCGCCCTTCCCAAAGAGATTGTCGAGAGCCCAAGAGAGCGCATGCAAGCTCCCATCGCTCTCATCCACCGCCACCAACACCTTCATCACCTTCACCCTGCCCGTCTCACCGCCGACGGGCACCTCGGCCCCCGCCGCCGCCTCTGCCCTCGGCTCCTCCATCATGCTAAATATTCCTCCTGCACCTCCTTATACATTAGTGATGGTAGTCACCTTTATATATAATATATGGTACTGCCCTTGACTGTGGAGGAAGAGGGATGTGTAGGGCAGACATGTGGATGCCATGCAGGAGCAAATGATGTAGAGCAACGAAGGAGAGAGTGGTGTCATTTCGTCACAGAGCAGTAGCCAGTGGGTAGTCGTCAAACTTCAGCATTCGTGAATGCTCATGCCCATAATAAAAAGATAAGAATGGAAAAGGTTGTGGTGTTGGTTGACATATTGTCTTCTTCTTCTAGCATATCAACCAATTCCACTTGTGGACGGCAAAGACCAGTGCCACCTTGGATAAGTTGTTTTATTGATCGATCATGGGTTTTGAGCTGGATGGCAAAACATGAATAGATGATACCGAAAAGGGTATGATTGTTGGGAATCTAAGTTTCCAAGGGAGGAGAAATCAGTGCCACCTTGAATAAGTTGTTTAATTGATAGTGGGTTTTGAGTAGGATAGCAAAACCATGATTCTCAAAGTGAGTGTGATGAATGATAATCAAAGTTTCCATATTTGGACGTCAACATTATTATATCGAATGTTTTTTTTAGCCAACGTGTAATTTATGTGCATGATTTTAGTAGCATCGGGTCGATTAGAGTTGCTTTAGAAATTCGCCCATTATGTATACCTGAAAATATGGTTTAATGGTACATGGAAAATCGTTCATTTTCCTCTAAAACTTGCCCGTGTCTGATGAAGAACTTCCCCTTCATAATTCTCGGCTTCATAAATTTCTTAATTCATCTATTATGCGAAAACTACGAGTTATATGGCTCATGGAAATAAAATCATTCTTTGAAAATTTTAAGTAATCCTGATTTATTTAATATGTCTAACACATTACATCCATTTTGAGTTGTTTAGAGATTTATCAATTTTACGCTGGAAAATGTGTGCTTCTACGTATGTTACTTGATTATTCTGGTTTTATATAAAATTACAAGTTGATTTCAAGTTTTAGATAATTACCTAATATGCTAGAAAATGTGAGCATTGCTACACACAAAAAAAAAAAGGAAAAAAATGATTGATAGATTCTACACTAAAATCAATTGATTTTTGGTTAGGTGTCTTAGTTGCAATATTGTATGAGAGAAGTATTGGAATAGTTACACATTGAACTTCTTGTTTTTTAAAGAAATATTTATACTTAATTTTAATTAATTTTGAATTTAATGTTTTAATCTCAACAAGGTTCTCAATAACTTCGACTTAGTACCCAAAAAGTTGTATAATATACATTTACATGATTTCAACAAACTTTGGTCATTTACATGTATAATATACATTTTTTCTTATCTTCTGATTTATATCCAGAGTACTTCTGCATTGTAGATTTATTCCATTCTAAGCTTTCACTTATATTTATCTTAAATAATCGTGGTTAGATTATCTTATTCCAAATCATCTTCTGGTTGACTTGGAAAGAGAGAAATAACAGAATTTTCAAAGACTCTTGTAAATCTCATTTACTTATACTTTCTGATATCATTTCCTTAATATCATTTACTTATACTTATAGATATTTACACTTTTTCGAACTAACCCCTAGAACGCCAATCAATGACAATTTCTTCATGGTATCAAGCTTGTGTCTTGTAAGAACACATCAAAGTCATCGATGTCAAAATATAAATATGTGGTAACAATAATATAGGCACATTTTACTGCTTTGCAATACAAGTACACAACCGACATTTGTTATATTGAGACCAAGATAAAGTATTGGATGAGACGATTATCTATAATGGATATCACACTCACCATTTTCCACAACTCAAGTCACTTCTCATTCATCTTCTCGGATCCGGATAGACTCTCTGGTACTCCAATATTGCCCAGATCAGTTGCCTTAGTGACAACTCCGGCCAAAGGGCAGCAGGATTCTGTAAGTGGCAGAACATTGTCTGCCAAAGAAGGAAGTTATTGAGACCGGTCTCACCTGACGCTTGAATTAAAATGTCGGGATCGGGGCACCGTTTCGTGTACAAGTGCTTCACTATTTCATCTACAGTTATGATACCCTCTTCCTTATCGTCACAGTGATAGCCATTTGAATTCCGTTTCTCAAATCTCTCCCTGCATGAATTGATCACATCATGCACAATTTCATCTGTCGAACTGTAACCTACACATAGAGATATCACTGGTCCACTATTTCCAGCAGTTGCTGCCTTGCTTTCTCAGCTGCCAACCGAACAGGCTTTTTGAGAAGATTCAAATTACCCCAAAAAATGACTCTCAGACCATACTTGCTCACACGACTCTCTTGATCAAGAGGCTCCCTCATTTTCTCCAACATCAAATTCATCACTTCCTCAACCTCACCGGGCTTCCGATTAAAATTATCGATACTGAAAGTATAAACAGTCACATATTTAACACCCATCTCATACAAATACTGGAGCGTTGAGATCAGGGCATAATATCCCACCCCGTAACCACTACCTTGCTCCATATTCCATTTCTTGCAGAACCTCCTGTTTCCATCCATGATGAACACAACATGATTAGGCATTGAACCATAGGATATAACATAAGAGAGGATTCTACGCAAGAAATGCGGAACTCCACGAAACAACTCCGGCATTCTACTACTATCATCCAATCCAATGCTCTACAGTCCAAGCAACAGTAGAAATCAGTTCGTGATTTCATGTTAAGCAACAGTAGAAATTCATGCTTAAGCACAAAATAAAAACATATATTTGCCTTATGATATATAATTAACTAATTTGATATGCTAGCATAATGTAATTCCAGTTTTCCACTAACAAGCATTCTGACAAACAGGATGCTAATCACTTAATACACATGAAAACCTAATCAGCACTTATGAAACGCCGAGTAACCCAACTTCTATAAAAATAAGAAGCAAAAGGGCTTTATCAAGCATTTCAGTAAATATATCAAGAATAGGAAGATGTAAAAAGGGCTTCTTTCTCAAATATTATTGTTTCAGCTACTCTACATGGACCAAATAAGACAACACAAAACAAGCATGCTGTGAGCCTGTGACAACATTAGTAAAGATAGTATGCTCATGTCATCAAACAATTACAAAATGAAAAGGAGTAGAAACTCACCTTCGCAGTGTAGACTGAGAACAGAATCCTTAACCTCATAGGGCTCAGTACCAGAAGGAGGAGGTGGGGAAGGAGGATGAGTTGGAAGGGGTCCATGTTTTTCAAAATGCAGATTCTTCTGGTCATTAGACGCTAAGTGAGGAGGAGAAAACATAAAGCAAAGTAGAATTTTAAATGTCTTTGGTGACTGAAACTAATCTGTCTGTCTGTCTGTCTCTCTTCCCCTCACCAAAAAAACACAGAGTGTGATCTAACTCTCTCTCTCACTCACACACACACACACACACACAAATCGTTTTCATCTCACTGCTTAATGTAAAATTCAAATGTTCATTTTCATATAGATTGTTGGATTATGTGCTTGACCAAAGAAACAAACTGCAATGGAATAGTTAAAGATCAAAACACTGTAAGATACTGCACTCTGTCAAAGAACATAACCCAATGATGTCCAGAGAAGATAAAATGATGAACACTAGTACCTGATACCAGTGTATTTCTTTATGCAACAGAAACTTTAATTTCTCCCCAGGTTCCAAGTAAAGATTCTTTTGAAGGAAAGGGTAGGATGATTCTAGATTCCAAGTAAAGTTAGATGTGAATAACAACATAATAAACTACTAAACATGAATCTTGATAGATTTCAATGGATTCCTTAAATCTGAAAGTTAGCTAGAATATCAAAAATTGGTGAACTAACATCCATGAATGACACAATGATTTCCTTATTCCACCACATAAAGTCAACTCAATATGACTCTAAAAAAAATTACACAAAATAATGCATTAGCATAATTGGGTGTTCTGATGGATTTTGATAAATTTCTGATCCTAAATGTTTTCCAGAAAATTTCCAAACCACAATGTTAAAAAGTTACAGAAAATGATGAACTAACACATATAAGTCAAAGTACTAATAAAGTAAAAAAACATCCTGAATGTTCCTCCGAGCTCATTGTATTTAAGTGTCACACTTACCCAAAAAAGTGACCAAAAGTACCTGAAAAGCCTTCCTTTCAGCAAACATGAATATAAGATCCTAATGTTAGAAAACAGCATGAAGCTCAAAAGTTGAATATGCCCTTAATTAAGATGATCACCAGTTGACCACTTTGCATCCAGAAACAATTTTTTTCAGGGGCATGCGGTTTTTAGATTCCAAACAGAAACATCTTTAGCCATGAATATGAAACAGATGAAAATCATGTCAATTTCCTCCACAAGTAAAAAGTTATCTAGCATGTGAATACCAAACAAAGCAAGAATGAAGCATCAAGTATCCATGTCCAAATTTCATGCTTATATCCATAAAGCATGATATAATCAGATTATAATGACAGATAAGTAACTTAAATGGCAAAATTCTTGACTATAGTGTGATACAAAGATTATAATGGAGAAAACATACCTGAAAAGGGTGCCTTTTCCCAATGAGTTATCTTGAACTGAAGCATCAAAACATTCATTATGATCACAGTCTGTCGGTACTAGGGCTAGCTGATCCTATAAGTAATTTGAGCCTTTGGAGGATCACATTACCTTGACAGGCATTTAAATAGCCCCCATGTTGGTTGGCTTTGGCAATTTTTAATCTCCTTGTAAACCACTTCTTAACAACTCTTAACTAATGAACATCTCAAGAACTGAAAAAAATACAACTTTTATCCTTCAGTTTATATTCAGTTGGCATTCCTATGAAGTTCAGTTTTTGGGTTATTAACGTTTAGAAGTCACATAACCAACTGTCATGGTGCAATTGGCCAAGACGAGTGAAACTCACTCCTCCCTTTCAGATTCAAATCTCATGAACCGCTGGGAGGAAGAAAAAAAAAACATCTAGAAGTCATATAAAAAGCATGAGTATCATACTTTTCAAAACCGGCAACCGCTAGAGAGGAAACAGCAAAGCTGAACCATAAACTAAAACCTTATCTTCATGGTATCAATCTTGTCTTGCTAAAACACATCAAGGTCAGTGACATAAATATAAATGATGTTTGACAAGAAAATAAGTATACTTTTAGTGCTTAACAATACAACTGATATTTGAAATAAAAAATGTACTTGGAATTGTGTTCCTTGTAATAAAGGTGTATTTCATCTCGTGAGAAGACATCTTGCCAACAAGTCTCCTGGAGAAGAAATATAGAACAAAATTGCCCTGTCCTAAAGGAATATGTTTTCAGAGTTCCACATGGTTTATATAGAGCATGAAACTGAAACCCTTAGAAACAGTTCAGATGCCTTGCAAATCTCAGTAGCTTCACACCAATGTTAACTCACTTTTCCATAACTAAGAAATCACTTTTCCATCAATTATTCTTATCTGTCCTTGCAGTACACTTATGAAATTGCGAGATCAAGATAGAGGATCACCATGGATTAAGGACGAGAAGATTATTATAATGGATATTACACCAATAACCGACCTGCAGATATGTTGCATAGTTCTAGTCTTCTTTTTTTTTCCTTTCCAGATATGGATAGACTCTCTGGTACTTCAATATTGCCCAGATAAGATGCCTTAGTGAGAACTCTGGCCAGAGAGAAGCAGGATTCTGCAAGTGGCAGAATGTTGTCTGCCAGAGAAGAAAGTTACTCAAACGGGTTTCACCAGAGGTTCGAACTACAATATCAGGATCAGGGCACCCGTCTGTGTACAAGTGCTTCTCTATATCATCTACGGATATGACTGCCTCTTCATTATCATCATGGCAATATCCATTTAGAACCCCATGTTCACCACTTTCTCTACAAGATTTGTTCACAGCATTCACAATTTCATCTGTTGAAGTGTAAGCAACACATACGGACAGCACTGGACCAGTATTTGCAGCAGTTACTGCCATTGCCTTCTCAGCCGCCAACCGCACAGGCTCTTTGAGGAGCTTCAAGTTACCCCAGAAATTGACCCTCACACCATACTTGCTCACAATACTCTCTTTTGTAAGCATCTCGTCAAGTTTCTCCAACATGAGATTCATCACGTTCTCAACCTCATCAGGCTTCCGTTTGAAATTATCAACACTGAAAGCATACACAGTCACATATTTAATACCCATCTCATAGCAGTACTGGAGTGTTGAGATGAGGGCAGAATATCCTACCCTATGTCCACTGCCTTGTTCCATATTCCGTCTCTTGGAGAACCTCCTGTTCCCATCCATGATGAAAGCGATATGCTTAGGCATGGGACCATAGGACAGCACGGAAAAGACAACTCTACGCAAGAAACGCAAAACTCCACCAAATGGTTCCAGCATGGTACCACTACCAACCATCCCAACCCCCTACAGTCCAAGCAACAGTAGAAATCAGACGCAGGATTCATATTATGCACAAAAGACTCAGCAAAAAAAAAAAAAAAAAACTCCATTAGACTTCAACAACTTCCAAGCTTTAAGCATACAAAACTACCAACCAAATAAAGTTGCCATATAATATTTTTCCTAAAAAATTTGGAGATAATCGTAGAACCTATTTCTACTTGCAAACATTCTGACAAACAAGCTGGTCATCACAGAACAAAATCTAATCAACATTTTCTTCCAAGAAATGACTCGTACGAAACACCATAATACAAATTCAAAAAACTAAAAGAAGAATCAAAATATTTATCGAGCATTTGAACAAACACATTAAACAAAATACACACTGATGATTTTTCTAAACTAATTTAGATGACATCAAATAAACCTATTACCTCCACTCACAACCATTAAAATTAATCACAATTTTTTTTTTTAGAGAACAGATTCACACACACACACACACTCTCTCTCTCTCTCTCTCTCAAGCATCTCACTCTCTCTCAATTTTTTTTTTCGCGAACTGTCATCAAAATCGCATCTTGTAACCATGGCAAGAGCAGGAACACAATAATTAGGCATAAAAAAGGCATCTTGCGAACAAATTATTGATCATGGCGAGCAACGAAAGTTAAAGACCCTCTTCTATTTTGTTTTAGGTAGACAATGAAATCAATCGTCCAAAATCCTTCTTCTTCAAATTTTGTTAGGAGTGATGAATAAACAAAACAACCCAATACCAACTTTAAGAACAACAACTCACCGGCCGACCGACCAACGTGCTTTGATCCGTCGAGGATGGAGCCGAGGACGACAATCCTTGCTGGTGCGATTAGGAGTTGTCCGTCCTTGGTGGTGTTTGCGTGTCGCGAGTCGTCTGTCCCTTGAGAATGAATCGAAAGGGGGCAGCAGCTTATGGTTCTTTTGTCGTTGTTGTTATTTTATAACAGGCCGGAATTCCTGTAGGTGCTTACAGGAATTTTTCCTGTAGGCACCTTAAGTTGGTCGTCGGCTGGCGGCGGCGACGGCGGTGGAGAGGGGCGGGGAGGAGACGATGGCGACGACAGCTGCAGGATGAGGGAGTGAATTTGATGTAGAAACATCAAAGTAGTGTGAGGGTAGAAAATGAATTCAAACGTAAGGAAGTGATCACTTATGTTCTTGTTGTTTTTTCTTAGTGTCCTCAAAATGATCTGTATTTTTAATAATATACTCATAAGCTTAATATATATATATTTTTATCATTTTTGGTTTTAAATTGCATTGTTAAAATGTAGTTAGGATTTTTGAGAGGTTTAATAGTTAAAATTTCCACATTTTCATGCCTTCTTTATTTTTTTTTCTTTCTTCTTGTGCGAGGAAAGTATAACTAGGTTGTTGATACAGTCCATTTTTTTAAATCTGTATCTTTTATTGTTTTTAATAAGATAACAACGTAGTTGAATGTCTATACAACCAATTGTGACTATACGTGACAATTTTTTCTTATTTTTTTATTTTTTGAAAATAAATCAATTTTTTATACTTCTATGTAATGGAATTCAATTGCTATACACCTCAATCCCACAATTTTGTAAATTTTAGTAAGCTTCAATTATTCACGTTTACTGCTTTAATCAATGGTGAAAAATCGTCAAACTATTTGAAACCATACTCCATCGTGGAAGATGATATGAATTAAAGGATGGTATATTTTGGTGTCCTTTTTTAGTTAAAAATACAAAAAAACCAAACACATACAATTTTGTTTTACATTTGACTTTTGTTACATATTTTTAGTAATATAGTTAACCTTAGATAATCATCCGTCAAATTTGTAAATGAGAAGATTAGTATGCTCTAAGTCTCCAAATGACTTGAATTATTGTATGTAGCTATATATTGCGACACATAATGCAAATATTTTATTTGATATAGGTAGGCAAATATCTTTCATCTTAAATTAGTCTCACCATACACCCTGTACACATTAAAATTAACCCAATCCACAATAAAAACTTAGAGATGGTAACGGATCGGGTCTGGATCTGGGTCGGATCTACCTATATTCAAATCCAAGCCCATCTTATTTCATAAGTTTGAGTCTGGGTCTGGATTCTAAAATCAGGACCCAGCAGACCCATGAAGATAATAGGTTTGGGTCTAATGAGTCCTCCAACCTATTTTCATTTTTTTTAAGAAAATAGATTTTTAATTAAATTGAAAATCTTGTAAATAAATGTGCTAAACAATCCTTTGTCAATACACATATATCATGAATAAAATACAACCATAAATAAATATATAACATGAACAATATCATGAACCATTGATAGTTGAACAACACATAAATAAATATATCAAACTTCAACAAACCAACTTTGTCAATGTCCATACAACAATTCTCTATCAATGTGCATACACTACATAAATTTTAGACTTTCGAGAGAATGATATTTAAGAGTAGAATAATATAAATTATATATATAGTGTAAATATTATACATTAATCTTTATATTTAACTTATAATATATTATATATAAATTAGGTCCACGGGTCTGAGTATTTTTAGACCCAGACTCGACCTAGTAAATGAATGGGTTTAGCGAGTCTAGGTCCACAGGTTCATGGGTCTCATTTTCAAGACCTAGACTCATATTTTACGGATCCAAACCGACAAGTCCTGGGTCTAGACCCGACCCATTGCTAGCCCTAGTAAAACCCCTTCCAAGAAGAAGCACCACGCATCAGCAAGCAGCAAACACACAAGTATCTCTCATTTCAATTTTCCATTGATTGATTGGGATTTGGGGATTAATCGAAAGCCTCGGCATGGACTATTGGTAGGAGTGTACATGGGTTCGGATTGACCTGAAACCAAATCAACTAGACTTGTGTAGATTGGATTAGGTTGAAATTTTCACATTATAAGTTGGGTGTAGGTTAAAAAATTTCAAACCAAACTTTTTAAGTTGGGTATGGATTCCATGGATGAATTACACGACCCGACCCAACCCGACCTGAAAGGTGTGTATATAATTAATTATTTATACTTATAAATACATATTATATATATATAATTATTCATTTAAAAAATCCTAGTCTCTTCCCTCTAAACCTCCATCTATTATTCTCTTTACACAATCTTTCCCCAATCATTCGTCGCTCATCTTATTTTGACATCTTCTTATTTCTCTCCACTCCATCTTCTGATCTTGTCTTCTCCTTCTCTCTCCATTACGTCTTGACATTTTTTCTTCTAACCATTTGAACAAAGTAGAAAAATTCTTGTGGTTCATCAAGTAAAAATAAATAAACTAGATTATTCATTATGTTATCATAAATTATTTATAAACTTCAGAGTGATAACTTATATTATTTAAAAATAACTAATTAATTATATCTTTGTCTACAATATAATTTGATTGTTCATTGTTTTATATTTGTTGTTAGTATTGTATATTTTTATATAATATATAGACTATAAATGTAATATTTAATTCTTAATAAGTACATGTAAAATCCAAGAATCGACTCGACTCAATACAAAGTTTGTGAATCGGATTGATTTGAGTCTAGAATGAGGTTGAGTTGATGTATGCATGGATTCCAATCACCTAAATATAAAAACAATTTTCTTCATATAACAAACTAAAATTTCAGATTCTAGGAGGGCAAGGCACCTGCCCCACCTTGCATATATAGTTAAACTTATTAATTAGGTCCGCCACTGCTACATGGTTATACATCTTTGACCACCTGATCACAACAGAGGGACCATATCTATATATATTGTCGCACTGAAGCTCCTGATCCAGAGAATCTTTAGGTTGCATGGTGCTCGTAGACATTGGAGATGAGTGTAAAATAGTCAACTCTATCCAATCATAAAGACAAGAATTGGAAAGAAGTCTACCAACATAATAAACAACAAGTTAATCCACTTAGCAGTGCACAAGATATAGGTTATACTGAAGCTGGATCGGCAGCAAAAGTTTACCAACATGTCAGCACAAACATACCCAAGTCCTCTCTTTTTATTCGGAAGCATATTTAATTACTTAGTACATATATCTGAACTTTTCACCAAATGAATAGGAAAAGCACAGGGTTGCCATTATTCTGGTGCTACAGCCTACAAGTTGCATGCATGGCACGCAGCATTTGATATGAAGATCGATCAGCAAAGAAATTAATCGATTACACACCCATTAGCATCAACAAGGTTTGGTGCAGAAGCATCGACGACGGAAACCGTAGCATTTGCCTCCTCGGAATCCCTCCATCCTACAGACGTTGGAGCAGTTGCTGCCGCTGATGCACATGCCCCTGAACTCGAAGCTCTTCGACGTGCAGATCCTCGCCTCCGCCAACTTACCTCCCATATCTCCTGCAATTATATGATATATATCAGACTTTAAGTGTATATATGCAATCAAACTGAGTACAATGTTCTTAATTTTAAGAAGAGAAGGATAAGCATATGCATACGCTACGAAGAAACCTGCAGCCATTACTGTGGTCAAGTGCATGTTCTCTTCAATAAATTTTTCACGAACCATTGAACTTAGTGTTTTCTGAAGAATATGACTATTTTAATAAAATTAATGTGTGTGAAAGAGTAAGAGGAAGAATTTCAAACCATTGGAGACGAAAAGCAATAAGAGCACGAAGATCACCGGGGACATACGCTGAAGTGCCATTTATTACTTGTTACAACATAAACACACACACACACACAGAGATAGATAGATAGATAGATAGATAGAGGAGGAGGAGAGAGAGATGTGAAACAACAAAGAGCTATGCCAAGAACATATGTATATATAATATAGGGTGGAGAGAGGATTTCCATGATACCACATGTAGCTTTTCTTCTTAGCGTGAGAAAAGTATGATATCCCTATACTATATTAATGCAAATTATCAACTTTTCCGATCTCCTTCTTATTTTTAGGATTTTCTTCTTTCTTTAAAATAGCCCTTCTTTAGGGATTCTATTTTTTTCTTTATCATATATTAGAGATTTTTAAAGAGACTTTGAAATCTATACCGATATGCAATGTTTATGTAAAAAGATCCACTTATCCTCTCTCTTCTGCTCATTTTGTGGATCTTTCTTTATCCATAAAATGATCTGATCATATTATTACGTTAAAATTTTGAAAGTTTAAAATTAAATCTACTCTCTCTCTCTCTCTCGTGTGCATACAATACATAATTCTTCAATTTCATTTTATCTTGATGCCAAATCTTCCATAAGTACGATTTCGTATGTCAATCCTATAAATATTTACTACTTTAATACATGATGTCCCATGAACATTGACATTTCCTCTTACTTTAGTACATATATTACTCAAATTAACAACTTGGAATGCAACGTTAATGATATAGATCTATAACACTTGTACATTGTTGCTAGAAGGAAACGTTGGTTTTGCAGTGCTTAATTAACCTCTCTGGGGTTCATTTATGGTATTCACTTTATGTCTAATCATGTTTCAATGATCTATTATATAATTTCTCATGTTAGATACTTGCAATGCATGTATTATTGCTTACATAATAAAGTTTCAAGTTGTTACGTTAAGTTTTACATCCATCTTGTAGACTTCAATGTTTTTACCATAGTTCATTAATCTCTTATTATTGCACTGGTTCGAGAGGTGCCCCCGAAGACTGTTGCTTTCATTTATTTACATTGCTAAAGAAAATAATATGGAACCTTAACCGTGAGTTCCATTAAAAAGATATGGATATCAAATGCCAATGCTTGTTAAAAAAAAAAAAAAAGAGCCAAGCATTAACCATTTGGCTTCGGATGGTGATAGTCTTTTTTTATCTATGGATCCAACTCCAATTGATTCTTTGTTGGTGTCACTAGCTTTTTATCTACAGCTGGTTCTTTAATATCAAACCATGCATTCCTTAGAAATTTTAGCATACTGACAAACATAATGAAACTGGCAGGGTGGATACAGATTGAGGCTTCAATGGACGCAATACCATTACACTAACGTACAAAGTTGTCGATGATATCCTTGGTACATCACGTGGTGGCCATGACACATCAAAAATCGTCCACAGTATTCAAGATCGTGGAATCATTCAGGTAATAAAGACAAGTAAAATATTGCTAATCACACGGTACAATTTTTTTTATGTTAATGAACATACTACATAAATTCCAGATACTTCTGCATGAATTCCAGATACGTCTGTAGTTTAGATCTACATTATTGGAGGTGATGAATCACGCATGTGATTAACTTGAAATGGCAGTTTTTAGTAGAATCTCTAGATGTGGTGTGGGATGCAGATTGGGTCATTTCTCTTGGAGATGCACACTTTTTTCTGCACAATATGACTTGTATGCTGCTGTTCATGGACATTCAGCACTTCTTCACCTCTAGGAATTGATTTATTCATCTCTTATAACCATAGGCTTTCTCACTGCTAAAGAAAAACCCCATAGGCCTTCTTAAAAGTCGTTCACTACATACCTTCCTTGGGTTCTATGCTTGGTAATGGTATATTTAATTTTTTTGCTAATTAATTCTTTGCAGAATTGATTCCACTATTATATTGATTGGTGCAGGTTGCTGCCTCACATCTTGATGCTGTTCTGGATAAGCTGAAAAACATTCTTGACAGTGTTGGTCGCAGTAAGTTTCGCAGGTACCCTTTAAACCTTGTGATGCAATTTTCACTCATAACGGAGTTGTTTTTTAATGGAAGTTAGGAACGATTACAATGTCATGATTTGGATTATGAGGAATAGACTAATTATTATATAACAAGGCAGCATCGGTGGAACTGATGTTTTCAAATTCCTGGAGAATGATATGGTGGTACTTGCCGTTGTTCTTGATAAGAAAGTAACATATTTAGGTCTTGGTCTGATCATCTTGTCTTTGATTACCATTGGCTTAGATTGTTCACTTGAGAAAGTCAAATTCTCAGTTCTTTTGTTGATTACCCTAATAACATATGTTTTGTATTTTTCTTTGTTTCTTTTCATATTCTTTTCGTTCTTCTATGGTACTAGTCAAAGTACTGATGAGGCTGATGATGTACATGCTGCTTTAGCATTAACGTATGGTTATGCAGCAACATATGCTCCATCTACCATTATAGAAGCGCGAATTGATGCTCTTGTGGTATGATCATGTATTCAGAGTTCCTCTTAGTGCATAGAGGGAGGATGGATTCTGAATTATGATTGAATTGTTATGGTAATTAATAGTAGTTTTATAATTCTGAATTCTTAATCGTCATTATAAAAATAAATTTTAGTTATTTATTTTATTATTTTTTAAAATCTTGCAAAGACTTAACGGAGACAATGTTCTTACAAAGTCTTTGTAATTTTTTATCTTAAAAAAAAAAAAAAAACTTATGAGGACATAATGTATACATTGTAAGAAGGTTTTGACGAATAATAGGAATCTTGTGAGACTTTTTTTTCTCATTAAGTCCTCACAAAAATATTTATGTACATATTGCTAAGAAATTTTTTAACAAATGTGTTTTAGTGATTAGATATACTACAAAGATTTTTTGTCTTCACAATGTCCTCATTAAGATTATTAATAAGGATATCTATCCTTGTAATTTTCTATTTTTGTAGTAATGTTTATTTTAGAAGAATTCTCTACATGACTTGATTACGATCAAACATATACAGAGCAATACAATACCATTATTAAAACATCAATTTTCAAGAAACTTGACATCAAAGAATCAAATACTTTGGAATTGACAATGCAAACAATGAAACAACAGTACATGCTTCGAAAGAAGAGGGACTTGCTTTATCCATAGCATTACAGTAATGATTCCACTGGCAATATTCATAAAATATGAGCTATTCAGCTTATAAAAATATGATTTTGAAATCTAAACAGAAAACAGTGAAAATTCCATCTTATTTGCAAGAAGAAATATGTGACTTTATGATCACAATTTACAAACCAAGATCAGACCAAAAACCAAACTCACATCTATTAGCAATAGGAGCAATAAAAGAGAAAAAAAGTAAAGGAAAGTAGCTAACAGAAATTTTAATAGGATGATGAGAGAGAAGAGAGACTGCTAAGACAGAGATTGTAGATAGGCCGAATAAACAAAGGAAGTAACTGTTGAAATTACTAATGGAGTAGCCTATAAGAATTAGATCACTATCATTTAAGATTGGTTACAAACACAAAATTTGAGAAAAGAGAGAGGAGCTATTTTGGCTGAGTTCCATTCTTCAACAGAACCGATTGATTTCACTCAAAGGCAATCAATGTTCCACGAGAGTTATAGACATAAATAGGAAGACCTTTTGTTTCATAGTTCCAAGGAACAATAAATTTTCCAGTCAAAGCTGAAGTAGTAATTCTGAGAATCAAGTATACAGTGGAGTAGATTTCTGGATGACAACACTTTTAAGATGTAGTTGTGCTGTTCTTGTATAATGGTTTTCTTTTTGGAACTTTATGCTTGTGTGATCTATTTTTTGTTGCATCAAGGACTATTGAACAATTCCACTATATTTTTTTGTGACTTAAGAGCTTTGGTGTTGTAATATTTTTGGACCTTTGTATTTCTTATTGGCATTAACGCTGACGAAATATATCTATCTCAACTATTAACAAAAAAAAAAAAAAAACACTTTTAAGATGTATCTATGTTAAAAATCGCTATGCTATTATGTCATTTTAACTCTGAACAATTAAAAGATGGTAAAGAAGTTGCTATATGCCATTTGCTTAATAGAGAGAAAGTATGATGTTTAACTCTTCAAACCATAGTTGACTATCAATCTACTTTTTCTTTTTTCCTATTTTTTCAACATTTTAATTAATTTTTTGATTTGATTTTTCCTCTTAAGTTTTTCAAATTCAAATTTCCTTCTTCAGCTCCAACAACTTTAACTATTTGGAAGCAGAATTTTTTTAGCTTAGCTTCAATTATCGTAGGTAATGAAGGAAAAAAAGAGTGTCTATATTACCTGTGACCATGCTGACCTGGGGGTCTTGGCGCGGAGTCGTGCCAGAGGGAGGGAGATCACAGCCATGCCAAGATGACGAATGCACAAGATAGAATAAATGAAAAAGAAAAGGAGTCGCCACCTAGTCTTTTAAGGGAAAAGCGAGGAAAACCACAAAGGATTGAATACATGGAATGTAAATGGGAAGGCTGGATGTCTGCTAACCAGAGGATGGGTAAGGATTCCTATTACGCACGAGGACGGTATTAGGCACCCCCGTGCGTCCGAGAAACTCGATTTTTCTAGTCTAAATTGCTTGCTAAGGCTGAATGATTATTTGCTAAGCCTAGATCATGCTCTGAACATGCTAATATGAATGTCTAGACAAGACTAGATGGATGTGCATGATGGTATGCAAAAATTGCGAAGAAATCCACGTAAAACAGATAAACGACGACATGTGAGAAAAATCACATAAAATGACGATGTTATTGAACTGATTGCTTAAGGAAACCCATGTGGGAAATAAAAGATGAGTAACGGAGTCAACCCAGGTTCTCAGAATCGTGAAAAGGTCATGAAAATAGAAAATGAGAAAATAAACCGTTAACGGGCCAGTGTGGGCCTCTCGGTCAATTCATGTACGTCCTTGGGCGACGAAAATCCAAATCAAATCAAAAACCCCAAAGCGCGAGATTAAATAGAGTCCAATCTAATGCAAGGTGAGATATTCTGAAAACACGGAGAAATCGAAAAAAGGAAACACAGGAAAAGACACAAACTCACTTAAAAAGAAGGATTGATGTGTAAATGTGTTGAAAACCAAATGAAATGGATAACTAAGTGCTTAAACGTGTAAAAAGTGTCAAGGGATGGCTTGGACAAGGATTAGGAAAGGTTGAGTGCAAAAATTAAAATGCATACATGTGGATTAAAGACATAGGGGTAATTTGGTCATTTTCAAGGTTGGAAATGATAAATGCAAGTATAGGGGCGATGCACGGTCTAAAATGTGTACAAAACATCTAGAAA
The DNA here is from genome assembly GCA_024699735.1 of Posidonia australis. Lineage (NCBI taxonomy): Eukaryota > Viridiplantae > Streptophyta > Magnoliopsida > Alismatales > Posidoniaceae > Posidonia > Posidonia australis. The sequence continues at coordinate 20,535 of JAMKQA010007252.1, forward strand.
ATGTTATTTGCAAGAAAACATGAAGGGAAAGGCAATAACACGACATAAACATAATAAAAGACAAACATGGGGACTAAAACGTAAAATTCACAAAAAAAAAAAGAGGATCTGGATGAAAACTACATTCATGGTTTTCGTTCTAGCATGCAACTGATGGGTTCAATGTTAATGTGGCATTGAGATGTGAAAATAGCACTTAGGTAATTTCCTAAATATTCAGGGTCTAAAGTGCAAAATTCACACATATGTGCAAATGTGACCAAAATGTGAGACTAAAGATCAAATCTCAGTGAAAACATGATTTTTAAGTGGGATCTATGATTAAATGCAAAATGTGCAGAGGTAGAGGCAAAGAACTGCAAAGAGTGAACCGAGTTGCTGCTGGTGTACAGGCAGTGGCTAGGAACTGCTAAGAGTGAATCGAGTCACTGCCGGTGTACAGGCAGCGGCTAGGAACTGCTAAGAGTGAACTGAGTCACTGCCGGTGTACAGGCAGTAGTCGGGAACCGCCAAGAGTGAACTGAGTCGCTGCCGGTGTACAGGCAGCGGTTGGGAACCGCCAAGTGTGAATTGAGTCGCTGCTGGTGTACAGGCAGCGGTTGGGAACCGCCAAGAGTGAACTGAGTCGCTGCCGGTGTATAGGCAGCGGTTCGGAATCGCCAAGTGTGAACCGAGTCGCTGCCGGTATACAGGCAGCGGCTGGGAACCGCCAAGTGTGAATCGAGTCGTTGCCGGTGTACAGGCAGTGGCTGGGAATTGTCAAGAGTGAACCGAGTCGCTGTCGGTGTACAGGCAGCGATTGGGAACCGCCAAGAGTGAACTGAGTCTCTGCCAGTGTACAGGCAGCGGCTGGGAACCGCCAAGTGTGCCGAGTTTGTCTATAGCTCGCTTGTTTTGCTGTGTGACTGCTTTATTTGTTCACTTGATGGCTGATCTGGATAAACTGCTGCTTGGATTTTGCACTGATGCAAGGAGCTTGGCTATAAGGGTTTCATGAGGGCATTATTCCTCCTCGAAGAAGATAGACTTGTTGGATGGTTTCTGACATCTCTCTGGGTTCACTGTTGTGTCACTGGTTGTTTTCTTGATAGTCTGACTTTGACACTGGACTGTTGACTGTGCTCTCGCCTGCTGAGTAGGGAGTACGGATATTCTGACTTTGTTCTAATCTCAGAGGCTCATGGTTATTATTGTCCTCGTTTCCGTGCTCGAGCTATGGAGCAGACAATATGTTCTAGACAGAGATACTGTCCCAAGAAGGGTCAACCAACAGGACAGCTGACATGCCCTTGGTTGATGAGGAAGGTTATCACCACAAAGGCAGCTGACATGCCCTTGGCGTACGATATCCTCTGCTAGGTCTTTGGCTGAAGAGTAGTTGACATGCCCCTGGTTTGGGACCTAGCGGGACCTTGCGAAGTGGATGAGTGACAATGCATGCAAAGTGGATAGTGACCAAATTAGCCACAAGCATGACAAGAACCTCGTGGTTTCTTTCCTTGCGCTTGGTTTGGCTTATAGTTGTTCTTTCTTTTATTATTCCTAGGCTTCTGAAATGCGGTATTTGCTTCTTCCAGATTGGATTCATAACGTTTCAGGCTAGTCATTATTTCCTATTCCGTACTCAACCTAACTGGCAATTCAGAAAGTTGAAGTGGGGTTGACCTAAGAGATGTGGTTACTATATCAAAATTATGTGGCAAGCTATTTAATATTGTAGCTATTTGCAGTCTTTCTGATATAGGTGTTCCAGCAGTAGCTAAGTCCTTTGCTATGACAATCATGTTATTAACATGTTCCACTACATTTTGTTTATCTGACATTTTGCAAGAGTTATACTTTTGAAAAGGAAGTTGAGTGTTTATCTCAGTTTTTTTGTTATATTTCTCTTTCAAAGCATTCCATAATGTGTAAGCATTAGTGTAAATTTCGAAACATTTAATTAAACTATCCTCCATAAACATGAACATAAGACTTTTGGCTTTCTTATCTTCATTTTTTCATTTCCTAACTTCAATTTTAGAAATGTTATTTCTTCCAGGAGGATTAGATTCAATTACATGTTCCAAATTGTCATATTCCAATGCATGTTTTATTTTCCTATGCCACATCTTATAGTTAACCCCATTCAATTTCTCAATTTTTGCCATATCAGTTGAGAACAGTTTGCTAGTCATTTTGCTACAACAAAAAAAGAAATTTCCAAATTTAAAATTTTGTCTCTCAAAAAAAATTTAAATTACTAACAAGAAATTAAATTCCAGAAAATTATTAAATTTTATAATAACTTTCAAAATAAATTCCAGAAATTTATACAATTTCAAAATTAAACAATTTGATGATCTAATAATGTTTTAATTTCAGAAATCAAATAAAATTCCAATTTCCCAACCTAAATCATGCAAGTAATATTTAAAACAAGCAAAGATTTATTTACAGATTTCCAACAACAACATATATTTTTTTTATTAACAACAATATCAATGTTAATAATTCCTAAATATTTCAATAATATTTTAATATTAATTAACCCAAAAGAAATATCTAATATTCAATTAAATTCCTAATTATTTTCCGTTAATCATTAATATTAATTTCTAACCTCCACCGGCGATCGAAAAGGGGCAACTGGGAAAGGCTAGGGCACGGGCGTTCCGGTGCTGCGGCGATTGAGGTGCGACACGGGCGTTGGCGGGTGCGCGCGTGGAGCTTTCGGGGTCGACGACAGTGGCGGGTGCGCGCAGGTAGGAAGCCGCGGTGATTCGCAGCGTCTAGGAAGCGACAACGTGCAACGACGGCGGGCGACGGTGGGCGCGGGGAGCTCGCTGGGGTTGCAGAGCTCGTGTGGTGCGCAGATTCACTAGTGATCGGTTGTTGGGCGCGCGGTCGACCGTGCGAAACAGGGGCGGGGTGGCGACAGAACACGGGCGGAGGGGCTTCCGACAGTGTGTGGGCAGGCAATCCGGAGGCGCGACGATGGTCTTCCAGCTCTGATACCACTGTTGGATATACAAGAATGAAGTGCCTTGCAATTGGAGGGCACTCACCCTGCCTTTTGTAGCAACTGCAAACACCAAGATTTCTTTACTAGTGAAAGTGTTTTTTTTTGTAAACGGTAATCATTATATAAATAAAAAGTTAAAGCACAGCAAGCACAGTATTATATTACAGTCCCTGGTGGAGTATAAAATTCCCACTACAAAAATTAGTATTGTCCAACAACAGGCAAACACCTGTTCTAAAAATCTAAAAAATATGTAAGTTCAAGTATGAATGACATGATGAATGACATTAGTCCTGAGTAGGGACTACATCGTCAGAGTTTTGATGAGGCAGATGCAGAGCATGAGAAGTTTGTTTCAAAATACGATCGCTTTCCAGAGATGTAATAGCCCTGATATTGTCATTCTTTTCAAATCCTGAGTCCAAAATGTTAAATCAACAATGATAAAGAGATAAAATAGTAGTAGTAACTTTATACGAAGAAGTACATTTTCCTCTAAAGATTCTATTATTCCGTTCCTTCCAAATGGACCACAAAATAATTTGAATCAAAGTATGTCTACCTTTTGCTGAAAGATCAACTTTCAAAGCAAGAATGCAAGAAAATATATCAGCAATAGAAGTAATGGCAAGATACAAAGATCCCAATAAAAAAAGTGTGTCATACTTCTATGGCGAAAGTATAATTGATAAATAAATACTCAATTGATTCCTGATAACCATTACAAAAGATGCAACTATCAGAGCCTGTCCAACTCTTTTTACACAAATTAACTTTTGTTAGAATCTTATTAAAAATAAACAACTATGAAAATAAATTAACCTTTAGAGAGGCCCAACTATGCCAGATATGGTCATAAAAATGAGATCTAATCCCACCATCATTATTTACTAGCTCAAGTGTCCTTCAACAAATATCTGTCTTAATTGAGTGATGTTTAGGCTCTTTCAACAGATCGCTTGTGTTAATTATTTGCACTCAGAAGTCATAAAATAAAACCGAAATATTAGAAAAAAGTCCAGAGAAATGACTAAAAATACTCAGAAGTTCAATTGACTTAATAACCACCACACTTTAAGACATGTTTCACAGTCCTCATGTACAATATGAACTAAGGATGACCTTTTTTTGTATCCTTTCACCACGGCTAGAAATTCAGTAAATTGTAAAGATATCCAACAAAGACTTAGTGAAGACATATCTTTGTTAAACATTGACGATGAGTCCTTGTAAAGTCTTTGTAAATTGACTAAGAAAATTTCGAAGACATGCAGCGACAAATTTGTGAGGACATATTCTTTACAATTCAGAAAATAGTCCTTATAGGTGTTGGAAAATTTTCTTGTAGGCATTTTTTTAAATTTTTTGTTTTAAAAAAAAAAATATAATTATATAGTTAATTAATCTATAAGATTATTTACTATGTGTTGAAGTTTCATCCTAATTTGAATTATTTCATTGTTAATTTTTAATCTAAAATTTAATGGTTAGAATTTAACAAAATTATTGAATTTTAAGACCTTTAAATCAAAGGTTAATAGTTATTTAATTTAAATAAAAATTTTATTATGTATTTATAGATATTTAATAAATATTTATATACAGTTTTTTTTATATATTTATTAAAAAAAATACTACAACCATATTAGATGGACGGAAACACCTACGTCAATTTCATCCCTTTATAATTTTCCCCTCAGATCCTTCCCGCGCGGGCCTTTTCCCTCTCCGCCGTCTCCTCTCATTCTCTCTAAATTTCACCCTCTGGTCCCCTCCACCTCCTCCTCCTCCTCTCAACCTCTCCATGGCCGCTGCCATAGCCTCGTACACGCCGCTACCATCGCCTCCTCCCCGCCGCCGCCACTTCCTATCGTTTCACCTCCCATTCCTCATTCTCCCCTTCTCCCACGTCGCACGTCCCACCGGCGAGTTGGCACCACCAGCAGCACCAGCATCGGACGCCCCTCTCCACCTCTCTCTAGTACCTGAGCACCTCCTAGGTTCCTCCTCTGCAGTGTTGCCGGCCACCTCTGTTCCACCTCCGTATTGCCGCCGACCTCGGATCCGTGCTGCAGTGTTGCGGAGCTTTAGGTAACCCTAGGAGTCGATCTTGGCGTACACGGGCCTATTTTCGGCGTCCTTCTTCACCGTGATGGCCGTCGCAGTGGCCTTCAACTACGTCATATCCGGCTTCTTCCATTCCACGGCCCCGCCTGCCACCAGAGATTTCGTCGAGCCGGAGCCTCTGCCGCCTCCGGTGCGGCTCGGGGAGATAACGGCCGAGGAGTTGAGGGAGTACGACGGATCCGATCCAAAGAAGCCCCTGCTTATGGCCATCAAGGGACAGATCTACGACGTCTCCCAAAGCAGGTAGAAAGATGATGGTGAATTCCCTGCTTTTCCCCCTTTTGCTTGATTCAGAACTTCTTGGTTTGTTTTTTTTTTTCACTTTTATGTCGTGTCGGGCCTCGGCAGAGGGTATGTGGCTTATTCTCCAGATCTCATTCGATTTATAAATGTCTTCTAATGGGTGTTTTTGGATCTGTGCAGGTGTATTTCAAATCAAATGAAGTGCTTCCATGTATTGTAACATGTTGGAGGCCTGTTTCCTGGGTTGAACACTGATTCGGGAGATTGTTGTGGCTTGTCCTCCATGTATGGTGTCAAAAACGTCATGGAAATAGAGGTGAGAATTTAAGTTTGGTGAGATGACAAACTCAAAGGGAGCAGCTTCTTCAATAGGATCCAATTGAGTACAACCGTGCAAGAGGATTTACATGTTATGGTAGTGGAATTCGTTCGTCATGGATAATATTTGGTATTATTAGTTTTATTTTTTTTGTAATCTTTCTTCTTAAGGTTCATTCGTTAGGATTTTTAGACAACTTTTAAACATATGGTTTCTCTTTAGCAGTTCTAACATACACTAATAATTTTTTAGAAACATGTAATTTTTAGAATAATAATTCCTTCACATTTCTAGAAGTTGATTTATGACAGTTTTTAACAGAAATTAGTTTCCATACTTGGATTCAAAAACTGAAATTTTGTCAAACATATCCTTAGTAGATTTTGACGACGACGAGGTGGAGTATATAATCCATAAATATGGGCATTATCCATGTGTGGAATATACATCAACAAACATAGATAAAAAAAATGGATCGTAACATATTGTCAATTGATCAAATATTGTGGTTATCAGAACATTAATGAAAAATGGATTGTGGTCAAGAACGAAGTCTATATGCTAGTGTTAGGTGTCCCAAGAGAGAGGAGACACAATCCTTCTTAACAATCTTTTTGTGAACTCTATTATAATTCGTACTCTAGTTCGTTTGATGGGGAGGGAGGAGGTTAGGGTTACGTCGGGTGTTTGTGTTTGTAAAATGATATGAGATGAGAGAGAAGAAAAAAAAGTAATGGCACAATGATCATGTTTTTTTAATACAGTTACACAATTTGGTGTATATTTAAATTAAACCTAAGTTGAGAATATTATAGTGAATGATTTTGAAGTTAATAACATTGAAGTAAAAATTAATGTAAGTTTAAGATATCATCAAGTAAATTATTTTATATTTGTATGTTAAACATTTACAATAATTGGGAAAAGTGTAACTTTTGAGTGTGTGTTACCATGTACATGCATTGAAGTTACTTGATCTATTTTTCCTTGTTTGACCAAATTCTTCACCGTAAGGGCCTTGGATCCTTCCCAATTTAGCAACTTTATAAATTATTTAATGACGTCGCAAGTTATTAGTTACGGTCGGAGCACCGGATTTTGACCGTTGGATTGTAAAAAAGTCAAGATTCAACAGTGTTTTATTTTTTTTTACTATTTTTTATTATTGATTAATGTTTTGATCAACGGCCGAGATGTAGGCATTTTTACTGTTAAAAAGGCCTCATAATTCATCCGATGCAAAAAGTTTACCAACACTTCAATGCCACACCAAGTTTTCTTTTACAGTATATGGAGGAAGGTCTAATCCACTAGCAGATAAAATCACAGTAGTATCTGCCACTAGTACCGTATGTGGGAAGGTCTTGCTTGCCAGCAGATAAATCACGAATGTCCATGGCCCTGATAGAATTCCAAGTGCCAATCGTGTCACAGAAATTGATTCAACCAAAAGAGAGGCAAGCATGCACATTTTTAGATGGATATGGATTATTAATACATCCGATTTTTTAAAATAGATTTCCTTTTCAAGAATTTAATACAAAATGTAGCATGGAAAATATGCTTTCGCCAAGCTACAATAGAAAAAACGATTTCGAGTGACAGTAATTTGGAGGAAGTCAATGTTTTTCCCTTTTTTTTTAAATTTATTATTTGATGTCATCATTCCACATAGACAAGTTAAACAATTTGATATTTGAGGAATTTAGTTTAAAATTCAGCATGATAGAAATGCTTTTGCCAAACTACCAATTTGGAAGCAAAGATACTAATAACAACTAGAAAAAATTCAATGTTTTCTTCCCTTTCATTCTATTTCTTTGAGATTTACATCTTGCGTAGATAGGCTAGACAAATTAAGGACTGAAAGCCTCAAAGGGCTTGCTAAAGTTTATTGAATTTTATTTATGGTTTGTAGACAGTTCCCTGCTTTGTAAGCCATGATCCCTGGTAATTAACTAATCTTGCAAAAGATTGTCACTGAAAATTAAAATCGTAGCTGTTACTTCTCCTTCTTAGGTAAGTAATTCTGAATCACAGGGGTTGGAGAAATTCTGGTAAATAATCATAGACGTCAAGGAAAGGTTGGTCGAAGATGAATGACTCTGCAGGCTCATGGCTTCGCGTTTCTTGACTCGGGAGAGGATCCACATGTTGTTGTTCACTCCGCTGGTTTTGGATAGCGTATATCGCAATCTGAGCTTGTGTGCAAGCTAGTTCGTGCTGGTTCTCATGTATTTGTTGCTGCAGGTGAGAAATGATGCCAACACCACCGTAAATAGGGTCTCGAACACGCCAATATGCTTCATAGGAGATGGAATCTGCTGCTTGTGTGCGTTGATGAATTGGGAGTTGCTGTCCAACAATAACCCAACATAGGCATAAGAAACTACCTAATATTTTAAATTCATATCGTCAGTTATACTGATTGCTTTATAACAAGTTTGGTGTACAGTAATAATAGTAAAAATAAGATTTTATTCTTATGCATTTCATTTGTCCCTACCTATCACTATCTAGTTCATATATCTTCATCCTCTAAAGATCACATTTTTCTGATATTTTTTTGAATTCTAGATATTCAAATATCTAATTTCTATAATTGCAATCTACATTTTTATTTTAAAGACATGTGAAGAAATTCTAATATAAGAACTTGCCATTACCTGTAGCATCCTACTGACGTTACCGGCACCAAATATCTTGTGGACACATGCAAATCTTTCTGGTTGTGTTGATGGGAAGTAAGGTGCCAGAACGCAATCTTCAGAGCATCTCCTCCTTAGATATTTGCAAGCAGCACACCTTGTGGAGTTATTTGACATCTTTGTCCGTATCTTCTTGGATTCTCTATCAGATCACGCAGAAGGATTTGCAGAAGATTTTCAGCAACAATCAGAGAAAGAGAAAAGCTAAGAATAGGAAGACATTTGTTTATTTTTCTTTTAAGAATTTCTGTATCTTGTAAGATCTTTGTTGGATAGATGTTATATAGATATGTTACTGGGGAGTAGGTATAGAATTGGAAACTGGCTAACGGCTAGTTTTTTTCAAATAAGGCGGGAGAATAAGGTATGTTTCTAAGGGAAGAGAGAGGTTGTATCCAACAATAAAAGTCAAACATTTTTTGTCCTTTTGGCTGTTGTAGATTGGAATGGTACTTTTTATGATAAAATAAGAATAACTCAATTGATAGGGCATGTTTGGTTATTCAAAAAGATAATAGCTGATGATGTATAGAGAGAAAAATCCAATGCCATTTGGCTCAATGTGGTGTGTTTAACTCACATGAATTAGGAAAAATTTTGCCAGTGCAAAAATTTTCAATTGTCTATTAGAAATCTAAAAGTCTCTTCACACGTACAAAATAACAAACAAAGCAATAAACTTGTGTTCACTTGTATGGATTTTTGTAAAGTAATGAATGTAATCTCTTCCCAAAAACTCCAATTCTAAGAAAATTAGCTTTGAAAATCAATTCAAGTAGTTGAATTGATTGCGGCACTGTGGTTTCATAGTTCTCATTTGATCTTGATAATTTGATGTCAACAACTAATTATCATTTCCAAAATAATAATAACTTTAAATCGTAAACATGCATTTTCCATTTTCAACATAATAGGTTGTTCTTAAAACCAAGAACATAATAATGATCAGAGTTTAGAAGAGATCTATAATTCGAATCATTTGGCTATTAATGATGTTATTTATTTGATCAATTGAAGGATTAAATAATTGATTAAAACTATTTTAAGAATAGAGATCAAGCGAAGTTAATATTTAAAACTACTAGTTTATGGTGTAACACCCCACAAAGCATCTTCTACTCAAGGTAAACTATTTTATATTTTAATGATGTCAGATATGCTATTATGTCATATTTTTAGTTGTATCAATAGTATTGTTTCATTTTCATTCATATAAATTGTATGAAATTATTGTAAGTTTTTTATTTATGATAACAGTGTGTAAAGGTCATTTTGTGTTGAATTTAACAACTAAAACAAAAATTAGAATTTGTCACTAAAATGTTAATAGAACTGAACCATTCCATCAAGAAACTTACTAAAAACTTGTAGAGTTCTTTGGTTATTGTTGTCCTCTTTATTAATTATTAATTTTTTATATTTTAATCTAAAAACTTGATTTTCACTGAAATTAGACTTAATTACCTATATTTTAGTCAATTTGCATTAGTTATTCGTCATTGTTCAATTTAGGATAGAAAAGTCAAATCAAGGTGATGGAAGTTAACTCAAGCTTCTTTGAAATAAGTTATAGTTTCTAGATTTGAGGTGTCATCAATGAGCTACGATTAATGTTGCACTTGAACTCGTAGTTTAGTTGACTGACTTGTCTCAACTTAATAGAGAAGACTAGTGAACCAGCACGTGCATTGCACGCAGTGATGTTGATTTTAATTTAAATTTAATCTTTATATGTTATCCTAACTTTGATGTCAAAAGAGAAATATCTCATCATAACTTAACTAAATCCTTTATATCCTGAGACCATTCAACTAACTAATAAATTTATTCATGATAAAAGTTTTAAAATATCTTTAAGGATTCGTCACTGTTAAAATATTTATTAGCATAATTAGAACACATTAAATAGAAAACCAACGTGTATTTCTTTTCTTTTAGATGTTTATTATATACTAATAAGTAGGTAAAAAGATATGAGCAAATTAGCAGTGAATTTAATTTGATGTGGTTTCAAGAAATAACGACTTACTTGATTAATTATGTAACGAGAGTATATTGTTAGAATTTATAGAGAAAAACAAACTTGTTCAACATAATAAAGAATACTAGAGAGAATTTTGAAATAGTAAAATGAAGGTGATAGAAGAAATGATGTCTTACTTGGTTAGTTATATAGTTAGACAATATTATTAGAATTTATAGAGGAGAAGAAACTTGTAGACCTGTCAATTGGGTCGTGTCGTGTACTTATCGTGTCAGACTTATCGTGTTATCGTGTCTACCATTTTTTTACTAATATTTCTTGTATTGTGGAAAAATTATACTTGATTACTAATAATACAATAATTTTAAACATATATAAAATATATTTGTATTCAATTTGGTAATAATATCCTTAATAATCTATTATTAATGTTAAACCTGTATTGACTGGGTTCAATCAGTTCCAATTGTGTTAAATCCGGTAATAATCGTGTCAAAATAAAATTATGTTTATTAACCATAAATCACATAAATATTTCAAAATAATTAAAAAAAATTGTAACTAAATTTTATTGTGTTATCGTGTCGTGTCGTGTCATTTCGTGTAATCGTGTCGTGTCAAGAATTGACAGGTCTAGAAACTTGTTCAAGATAATAGAGAATTTTAGAGAGAATTTTAAAATAGTAAGATGAAAGTGATCGAAAAATATAGATTTGAAATATAAAATTAGGTGGTGGAAGATTCTAATGAGACAAAATGATAAAGAAAGTTAAAGTAAATAAGGAAATTTTAGAATTATCCACATGGAGTGGGTGATTATTTAAAAGTTTATTATTTCTGAATATTATTTTATATTTAAAAGTTTTACTTACAAATAGTATGTTAATACAATTAGTTGCAGTGAATTTTAATAGGCCTTCAAAACTTAGGTGACAATTAGGATTAATAAAATGATATATTTTGATTTATAATGAATGACAACAGTGTTACAAGTTATGTCATATGTTATACTCTCAATATATACTTAAGTTATGTGACATTCACTAAAAATCATTAAATACAAAACTATTATTTTCTAAAGGAGTATAAATAAAAAGTAAACCAAACATGTGGAATAAACCATTGGAATAATAATTAAGTACATTTTGTGATATAGATGCATAATATTATAAGGAATATTTAAACTAATATGATTTATTGAGTTATAAGTGACTAGAAATCTAAGAAGATTAACATTATCAGTATGTAGCATTTTTTGATTAATGCTAACACTATTCTCATCTCTTGGTAATTAAGATTATATTAATATAGCATTAACAAATATAAGACATGGAAATTTAAAAATCTAACAAGACCATGTATAAAATGATGTTAAGAAGTGGAATGAATAAGTAATATCGCTCTTAAATGGGATTAATAGATAAAGTATTCATGTATTTTAATTTATAAATGGAATGATTTGGTCTTATATATAGGATTCTAATTTAAAAAGAGAAATGAAATTTATTTCTTTATGATATAAAATATAAATAATCAAATATTGTCTTTTCTTATACGAGTTTTTATTTATTCCATACTTAAAAAATATATGTAAAAAATTTAATACAAAATTTTTATAGTTGATTGTTCAAAACAAAACAAATATATATAAAGATATTTATGGCATTAATATCAATTTAACGCCACAAACAAATAACATTAACAATTGAGGTTCTCTTATTATAACATTAATCGATATAAATTATGGAAACTCAAAAGTCTAATAAGATCATGTATGGAATAATGTTAAGGAGAATAAATACAACAAAGAGGACATGAATAAGTAATACAACTCTTAAATGTAATTAATAGATAGTACATGGATATATTTCAAATTTATCAATTAACAAACTTAAAAAATGGAAAGTCAAGAGATTCATGGATTTGTTGAAAATAACTAAAATAATTGAACTTTCCAAAATTGATTTTACTTACTTATTTTTATTGTTGATTGTTCAAAATAAAAAAGATATAATTGAATATAAATTATGCACATACATTTAACTAAGTTAACAAAACGTATTATTATAAATCTTTATTTGTCATTGCTTAGGTGACATGTCTCTTTTTTCTTCTCAAAGTGATAATTAGTAATATTGTTATAATTAGTGTTAAATATATAAGATTTAGCTTCATAATAATTATATTTATCAATTGATTCATCAATATCCGTGGTGATTGAAATGTATTGATTAATTCAAATTAGATATATATGAAAAATAAGATAATTTAGCCTTATATATAGGATCATAATCGGAAAAAAGATATGAAATTTATTTCTTTATGGTAAAAAATATGAATAATTAAATATTATCTTTTTGTAAGAGTTTTTATTTATTGTAGTACTTAAAAACATATGTAAAAAATTTTATATGAATTTTTTTTAGTTAATTGTATTATACAAAAAGATATATCAAAGGATGTTTGTGACATTGAATATAAATTCTACTTATGTATTCAATAATATTAATAAGTACATTATTATAAATCTTTAATGATTACTACTTTGGTGGTACGTTTCTCATCTTCAATAATATTATAAATCTTTAAAGTGACAATCAGTAACATAGTATGAATAGATATAAATATTAGGTTGTTGTCCCAATCTACCAGCGTAAGATTGGAGATGGACTATATACTAACGAGACTTTGTCCATGTCGGGCCTTGAACCAAACTGTCACTATGTCAGCGACAGCCTCGTGCTTGACGCGAAAGGCCAAATACGTGAAGATTGGTAAAGTCACGGCAAAATAGTAAAAATAATGATAAAAATGCAGGAGTCGCCACCTAGTCTATTAAAAACGGGAGATGAGGAAAACTGTTTCAAAATATTAAAATCATGCAATAAAACCAATGGAAAAGGTCAACATGAACCAGAAATGGGCAAGGATCCCTGTTACACACGAGGAAGGTATTAGGCACCCTCGTGCTCCCGAAAATCGGTCTTTTAATGGGTTTCTCATTTACTTGTTTGGAAATGTCGGCTTTTCAACCTGTTTCTGTACGTCCGAGGGCGATATGCAATGCAATACTATATATAAGTGATGCCTTATGCTAAACATGGGTGACTGAATTGTAGGGTGTGTCCTAATGCTCAGAAAGGTCACCCGTGCGGTGAGTCAAGCACCGATGCAAGGATGTTGCACGGATATGATCAAAGATCTAACAACATCGAGTGATTTTCATCATTAATTTACTATATGCAAAACATGAACTATCATGCATAAAAATGTCTGAAAATAGAGTGGAGTCATCCTGATATGTCCAGGAAGACACCCAGAGAAAACCAAAGGAAGATCAGATCGGAAAACATGCTAAACACCATGTCAAGTGCTACTGTGTGTAGTGGAAAACAGGCAGGTGCTCCACCTATGTGCTCTACTGATGTGCCAGAAAGGTGTGCCAGAGAAAATCACAGATCAGACAGTAAACCAGTCTAATGCCATGCAATATAAAATCTTGTAAACATGCAAACTCATCAGAAAATGCAACATGAGTATCTTTCAAAAACCTAGCATGAAAACACAATATGGGTCTTGTGCTCAAGGGCTATATGCCTCACACAAGACTACACCACCCATATGCTAAAAAAAATCAATAAGTTTCAGCCATATTATCCAGATCTGGATCATTGACTGTTGCATATGAACCTCCCAAATAGGAGTTCATGGGGCAATCAGTTCACCAGATTACAACAACAGACTGAACATGCAAGATGCAAAAGTCATATAAACAAGTGCTATCTTAGGCTGAAATCATGCATACAAAGGCATGACATATCAGAGAATAAACACCAAAAGCATCAAAGTCCAAAACACCCCGAAAAGCATGCAGATCATAATGTAAAGTTGATGATTTATTCTCTGACCAGACTGATGCTCTGCTTAGGTGCGCCACCCTGGTGCGTCATATAGGTGCTCTAGTTTGGTGCACCCTAGAAATTCTGAATTAGACTGCAGTTTGATTTCAGAATCTGAGCCAGATGCAAGAGATGAATTGTGATTAATTTTATCCAGATCAATTATTTAAATGGTAGGGAACTGAAATATGATGGAAGCAAACATAAAAATCCTCTTATCACTTCTCTTTAAATCAATCATATTCATGGGTTAAAGGGCTGTAATTACTGCTTGGTGGATTCTAAGGATTATGCAATGATTTAATTAACTTAACAAACATGTAAAGATGATGAACATGCAAAGAGTTTGTTTACGGTTCATTTCATGGCTAGTATTTGCATGGAATCATGATTCATTTTGTAAAACAGAAGCCACATATTGCAGGAATTACCATGACACAAAAGCATTATGAATACACATGTAGGAGCATCCAACTTATCATAAAAGACACGGAAAAAAGATTACTAATAGATCATACATCCAGTTAGTTGCATGCTTTATTTAGTGTATTATCTAGTGTTTAAATAAAGTGATAAGTAAAGATCTTACCTTGCCTAGGATGTTTCCTCCTTGGATGGCTCAAGATAATACTTCCTTATTGCTTTGGATCAGCTGGGAATGCTCTGAGATGCAAGAAAATCCTCTGGAAACGAGAGTAGCTTGCTAAGAGTAGGTGAATGCCTTAACCAAGAGATGGTAGGTAGCTTAGCCAAGAGAGATGAGTTGCCAAGAGAGCCAAAAGGCTGCTAATGGATGGCTTTTTATAGAATTTCAACAAGGTAACTCCAATGAGATGCAAATAGTCTCGAAAACGAACAGCCTTGCATAGATTCGTAAGGAATATCCGTAGGTGAGGCTTACAAGCATAGAAGATGGAAAGCTAGCAGCCAATACCCTGAAAAGTGGCTGTGCGCTAGCTTGATGCGCCAAGATGGTGCGCTAGAAAGGTGCACCATCTTGGTGCTCCAGCTTAGTGCGCCATTGTGGTGCTCTTGCTGGATGCTCCAATCTAGTGCTCCACATTGATGCTCTCCACTAGCTACCTGAATTGCTAATTGGGCCACGGGTTTGCTATAGGCTTGTGGTTAGTTTATGCATTGATCTCTGGCTGGTTAAAGTGTCAAATAGGATTCGAAAGTGGTTGGGCTTACTACATCCAAAGCAACATCTTCAGAGTGTTTACCTATGAGCCACCTCAAAATCAGGGTGTCTACACAAACATGTACCAAATATGTGATATTTTACTAGGAAAAAGAGTGAGGATCTGTATATTGGGAAACAATCAATATAATTAAAACTAAGTCCAGCCAATGTAGCACATGAGCCTGAGTCCTAATTGAAGACATTATACACGCCAAAATTCATCACTACGGATCTGATTAATGTCACAATAATTACTTTCGACTAACCAAGTCTTATTAAACCAACTTAATAGGTCGAGTAACAAAATTATTGGATCGTATCTCTTACTAGCTACAATATATATATGTGTGTGTGTGTAGTGTAACAGAATTTTCGGGTCGTAACAATCTTCAAGTGTTATATGTGTCATAACATGAAAATATCATTACTTTAGTGAGTTTTTAAAAGAGAGTGAAAAAAACTCTTGTAACGAATTTTTCCCATTTTTTGTCAGTAAATTTTATTAACACAAAACAAAAACTTTAAATGCAAACAAACGACCCGATCTGATATTCTTATCCCCACACTACTATTACACAGAAGAAACAAAAAGTGTCTGAAGTCTGAACTTGTCGGAGTCTTTGGAAACCACTACCAACGCAATTAATGCTTCGTATCTGTAGTGGCAAAGATTTTCTTGTGTTTTATTATTGGTTGTGATCACTTTCTCTTGACATTGGAGGATTCATCAAAAAAACACTTCAGCATGGGCTCTTGGTGGCGCAATCTTCCTCAGAAAAAAAACCCTCCTCGGCGTCATCGCTTCCGCCCCCGCGAACTTCTTCAGCAAGCCACTGACTTCGACTGGAATGCTTTCAAGGCGCATCTCCAGGAGGATGAAGGACCTCTAGTCGTGCCGCTTGGGAGGGATCGTCGACGCTCGGTAAAATCTGAGTGGGGGGGGGGGGGGGGGGGGGGGGGGGGGGGGGGGGGGGGGGGGGGGGGGGGG